>JAQIUQ010005064.1:442500-452518 GCA_030378365.1 Hybognathus amarus | reverse complement strand
TTTGATTTCATGGTGGCTTTAATTACCTTTTTAGTTCAGTGTTAGTCAATTTAATCAATGTTCTGCCCTGTATTATCTCTCCACACCTTTCATTTTTGAAATCCAGATTTAAGCAGCATTTACATACTAACTACTGAATCATTTCAGGTCATATCTACTATGCACTGCTGGCTGAACTTGACAGCATAAAGCTAAACTAGAAGACCAGATAACTGGATTGCTCTCAGTGCAGAGCTTCCTTACTAATCACCTATCTCTAGTATAGAAGCATTGTGAACTCCTTCAGGGTAATGAGTCAGTAAAAGTGCTCAGACGAAGACACAATGCATGTGTGAAAGGGAGCTGATTTCGATAGCTGTCAGCAGCTTATAGGACTCCACTGCTCAGGTGTACCGCAGCGTGTATGTGAGCCGGACGCCACTCGACATACTTACTTGCAAAGAGCCGCTCGACTGAGGCGAACCTGAGATCAAATAAACACTCCACTCGCTCTCTTTCTCACTGTCTCCATTCCTGTTTCTTCTGCTTTGTACACCTGTCCACAAGCAAAAATAAACAGACTGCTATGACTGGCAGATCAGTCATCTTTTTTTTTTAAATATTTGTTGTATGGAGTTTTTAAAGTGTGCAGAGCGTGATTGAAATAACGTAAGGTCGTATTTTATTTTTTAATGTGCGAAAAATTTGGGACACGAATTTTCGTAGTGCAAGGGCCTTGAGGGTTGAGATAGGGTGAGGTCCGTCTCAAACCCTGCTGTTAGATCCATCTGCCATCCCCACGGAAATCACACTCCTTGCTCCTCCACCACTGAAGGACTTTATTCAAATCTAAAGAAAATTCACAGAGGACAACGCAAGCCTAATAATACCCCACAGGCGTACAACCTTCGAGTCAGACGGTCCTGTGGGGTCAACACTGTGAATCATTTTGCTTCATATGACCTCAATGTATACTAGTCAGGCTGCGTAACACGAGAAATGAACCTCATTGGTTCTTGCTGAAGCTCAAACGTGCTTCGATAACACAAGAATGAACATCATTGGTTCTTCTGAAGCTGAAAAGTGCTGCGTAACACAAGAATGAACCTAATTGGTTCTTCTGAAGCTTGAAAGTGCTGCATAACACAAGAATGAACATCATTGGTTCTTCTGAAGCTCAAACATGCTTCAGTAACACAAGAATGAACATCATTGGTTCTTCTGAAGCTCAAACATGCTTTGTAACACAGAGAATGAACATCATTGGTTCTTCTGAAGCTGAAAGTGCTGCAGTAACACGAAGAATGAACCTCATTGGTTCTTCTGAAGCTCAAACGTGCTTCGTAACACAAGAATGAACATCATTGGTTCTTCTGAAGCTGAAAAGTGCTGCGTAACACGAGAATGAACCTCATTGGTTCTTCTGAAGCTGAAAAGTGCTGCGTAACACAAGAATAAACCTAATTGGTTCTTCTGAAGCTTAAAAGTGCTACGTAACACAAGAATGAACCTCATTGGTTCTTCTGAAGCTGAAAAGTGCTGCGTAACATGAGAATGAACCTCATTGGTTCTTCTGTAGCTTAAAAGTGCTGCTAGCACAAGAATGAACATCATTGGTTCAAGCTGAAAAGTGCTGCGTAACACAAGAATGAACCTCATTGGTTCTTCTGAAGCTGAAAAGTGCTGCGTAACATGAGAATGAACCTCATTGGTTCTTCTGTTGCTTGAAATTGCTGCGTAACACAAGAATGAACATCATTGGTTCAAGCTTGAAAAGTGCTGCGTAGCACGAGAATGAACCTCATTGGTTCTTGCTGAAGCTACAAACATGCTCGATAACACAAGAATGAACATCATTGGTTGTTCATCATTGGAGATCACACATCGAGCAACATACTTGAGCTCCCGTTTACTACAACTGATGTGTGATTTGATGAATGTTGTTATGCAAACAAAAGCCTAAATTAAAAAAAAAAATGTCATTAAAAAATCATTAAAAAAAGCATATAAAGCGACAATCCCTTTATGAACTTTTTGAAGCAACAAAATGGCAGTTGCATAGACTTGGATGGACAGAAATCTACTAGGATTTTTATTGAAAATATCTTGTTTTTTCACAATATTCTTGAACCATAATATGTTCTGAAAATGAATGAAAGTCTTACGGGTTTGGAATGACATGAGGGTCAGTGGGCTAAATGATGGAAGGACTGACATTTTTTGGTGAACTAAGAACTGTTCTGTAAAAGGTTCTTTGAGGAACCTAAAATGCCAATCTGTTTTTTGCTCTAACAAATTTCATTGTTATTCTGTAACAATGACAAAATACACTGAACTGAACTGAAATGGTTTTTCTGTGGCATCCCTGTGAAAACCCTTTTGGAACCATTATTTTAACCATTCTTATTGTATTTGTTTAAAACAGTTTGTACAATAAAGATAAACTATTTTTATCTCTGTGGCAGATTTACAGTGTTTATGCCTATTCACTTACATTGTATGCGAATAGCAGTTTGGACTTTCTCAGTCATATTTTTGGAACATGATGTTAAGTACATGATTTGTGAGTGTACTATTCCTGGTAGAGAAAGATACGGTGACCATACCCACAAACTCGTTTCCACAATGCTCAAAGTTTTTCCACTGCACAGCATTCTGTCAAATCCATGATGTTAAATCTGGTTTTGTTGAAGAACATTGTTGTGATTTTATCATTGGCATTTTTGTTCATTCAGTTGGAAAATGCACTTCTGTCTTGATTTTGTTTTGCTTGCTTTGTAGATGCCGGCTTTCTGTTGTTCAGCCATGTCACAGGCCAGGTCGTGTTTTTTTTTTTTTTGCTTACCCATTTATACGGCTATATACTCGCTGAGTCTGCATCTTGTCAAGGTGGTTCTCAGGTTTATTTTCGTCACAGTGGACAAATAGTCTGCCACTGGATACTGTCCTATCAGACTGGGATAGCATTACATATGGTCTTTTTCCATAACATATTTTTGTTGTGCTCCAGTAAATATATTGTTGGTAAATGCTACTTTCCACTTCTCAGTTTGAAGTGTTTGACTTCACACTTACAATTAAGTATCAATGAAGGATCATGGAATTGTGGTATTTGGGGCGTTGTACCACAGAAATATGTTTCTGGACATGTATCATGTATATGAATATGGTAATCATTCAGCACCATGGTATGTTTAAAAAAATACCACAGGGTTATATCAACTGCAAACAAAGGATCTGCACAGTAAGTATGATTCAATTATTTATATCATATGAATGGCTACATAACAGAGAGTCAACGTAGACCTCGATCAAATAAGAGACATCTCCATTCCCCGTTTAACTCCAGATTAATGAACCGTTTAAATTGATATCTGTATTTAATGTAAGTGATTTTTCCATACACATCATTATTTATTAGGGGGGGGGGGGTTGACTGTGATTTCACTTTTTTCATTTTTAAATAGTGTGTAATGTTGCTGTTGGTGCATGAACAGTATCTGCAAAGTTGCAGCGCTGAAAGTTCAGTGTAAGCAGATATATCGTCTTTTAAAACTCAGGAAGTATAAGTGCCTACAGAAACGACTCGATTGGGACTACAGCTAGGTTGTAGTACGTCACTAACCTACACATTTGCATCAACCCCTCCCTCAGAATATGCAGAAAATGGCATGTGCAATGCGAATATGTCTGAGGCACGTTGAACTCGTTGAGTGTGTTGTTCGCAGCTGTCAGGTCTTCTGTGTTTGGGCTTCCTAGGATGCTATTCTTCCTCAACAATGGATACAATTTATGTTTGATTAGGTTCCTGAAAATGACAATCGTAATCTAGTGAGTTCAACACCGGATTCAACAAGAAACTGTTACTAAAACATGAAGCAGTTCCGACTTTAAAACAAGAGGCAGCAGTTGTTGGGCCACAATCTGTAAGTAGGCTAAGACTTCATCATTTTAAATGTATTTGCATGTATACTTCAAGACGTAGCCTTACGTTTTATTTTTTTTCAAATGCCAGCGTTGACTTTAGCCTCTACTAGTTAGACTATGCTATTTTGTGTCTACGGCAAACGCGTACAAACATTATGGACCTGAATTTTCTATAAGTACTAATTTTTTTAACGTATTTTTCATGTATATATGCTTTATAACGTTATTTTCGATTTGATCAAGAACATAAACATGCCAATGCTGTTTGTGTTTGACATTAGTTAGCCAGTCAGTTGCTATCGTTGCCAGTCAGATGCTATTGTGTAAAACAAATGTGCATAAAGTAAAAAAAAATTTAGCAAATTATCATTCAGAAATAAGAGCCGTGTGTGGTGAGGTTCTGTTTGACTCACTTCATCGTGGCTTTCTCGGTCTGATTCTGCCTCAAACTGATACTGCAGTTCGACACATATTTACATCTAGACCGGAGCTCATGACATTGCCCGTTTCGCCCATAAAGGTAATGGCTCGTTCAGGGGACAAGAGGAGAGCGCGGCTGACAATAAAGGTGAAGTTTATGAGAAATAAGACTTTTAAAAAAAGAAAAACCACAAATACATTTTTATATTGCACCCCATAAATACAATCATGCAAAGAAAAAAAGCAGTAACCCCCTCTTTAAAATTCATATTCTTTAATCAAAATAAATACCTGTCACTCTCTTGCAGCAGCTGAAGATGTGTTTACTGGTTCTAGGGTGGGGCAACCTGTCACTCATCAGATCCACCAATAGCAAACCACAACCATCCATCCAATTCCCCATGGACAAAATTAAGGCCCACCCTAAATTGTTTCTTGTTAGAAAGCTGTTTGCTCAGCTATATGACAAAATAGGGACTATCACAACTATGTTTCATGTTGAGTTGAATGTGTTTTACAAACCTATTTGGAGGTATGATCATATTACATGAAATTCAGTTATCATTAGTGTATGAACAGATGGCTTCTCTATGAAAGTACTCAAGAAGTATTAGATTAGTTCTGTCAGTTTCCATTTGCATGCAAAGTTTTAATTTGACAGGCTGGAGCTATTTTTGCAGCTGTGTGGAGCATCAAGGTGCAAGTCCATTTTGTTTACAGTTTCAACCACTTACCCTCTTTACAACTGAACCAGAGCGATAACATTTGTTTTGCACTTTTAGATTGGTCTCTCTCTCTCTCTCTCTCACTCTCTCACACATGATTAACAAGATGTCTCAATGTGAGAAATCCAAAGACATAAAAGAAACCTACTTTCATTTTTAGCTTTTTTATATATACAGGTTTTCTTAAAGATATCCTCAGGAGGATTTGTCAGATTAAGCAAAACTATTGGGATGTTTTCCAGCAAAGCGTTCCCTTACAAAAAATAATTTAATTCAATTGTGCTATTAGTATACTTCTTTAAACAAAAATAAGAAAGTATACTTTCAGTCTACTTTTTATGTAATTCTCAGAATTATGTTCTTCTCAGAAATATACAAATTGCATTTAAGTATCCACAAGTTTCCGAGGGCGCTCCTGTAAAAATAAGTGGGTGAAACTTCCGGTGAGGCGGCGGAAGTAGCATTTCAATGGTATTTTGTGTGTTAGTTAGCGAAGAGGCTAGCTGTTTTTCAGAGAATTATTTTACTATTTAAAGACGCAAATCTTTATGAGAGATGTCGTTACGGAGCTCAGGGACAACATGTGCGGTTCGTGTTGTACGTATAACCGGACTAAACTAATTCAGTGGCTTAAACTTGATTGTTTTGAACATAAGCTGAAAACGAAATCGGAGTGATCCTGCCAGAGAGCCCGTCTCTGATCCTGCCAACGACTGTAGTTTCCATCACCTCCGAAAAGACGACGAATCTTCCTGTGTACATTTGTTTAAATTCTTAATATTCTATAAACTCTATCAGCATGCGTTTGGCTGTTCGCTACTGATGTTACACTAAACTAAGGATCAAAGCCTGTGTTGACAGAATACCAAATGTGCCAGTTAATGTATTCAAGTGGCACATTCATTTATAATTTTGAATAAACTCCAAAGCACAATGACTAAGTGTGTATTTTTTATTTTAATTGTTTGTCAGCTCACACAACTGTCTGTCACCATGCCTTGATGAGTATTGATTATTAATAATGTGATTATAATACTCCCAATCAACTACTGCGGAGGGTAAAGGTAGTGTTATTTCACCCTTTTTAATTTCGTTGAGGTTGTGTTCCCACATTGTTAGCTAGTTTGGATCGCTATAACTTGTCAGAAGACTGTCAACTCTTGAATGAACGAGTGTCAAGCATGTCAAGTCGCGCTTTGTTTACTTTGAACCGGAAGTCGCGCCCACTTTTGATGCAAGGGCTCATGGGGCGTAGGAAACTTGTGGATACTTATACTGACAGAAAAGTCAGTATAAAGTATATTGGGCCTATACTCATTTATGGAGATATACTTAAAGGGGTCATATAATGCAAGTTTGTACAAGTTAATATGAATCTGTAGGGTCTAAATGAAAACTTTGTAATGTACTTTTATTAAAAATTCTCATTAGTATTTACAAATACTAATTTTACCTGGTCAAAAACAGTTGTGTTTTCAGCATTTCAGTGCATATGGCTTTAAATGATAATGAGCTTCACTCACTCTGCCCCTCTGTTCTGCAGGTGTTTAGACACATGTTCGCCTACTTATACTACGCCCTAAAAGTATGCACTCTTTTTGTGAAGAAAAAGTATATACTTTTGAGTGTGCAGCAAAAAGAGTAGGCAAGCTTTGGGACATACTATGACGTCATCTTTAACGGACAGGCTCTGTCGCGTGTTGCGTGCATCCTTTCACCATAAACTGCCCTGTCAAAATCATCTCGTCACAGTTAAAATCCTCCATTCTATCTAATTTGATTTCCTACCGTTTTCAGAGCACGTTCATCTGCCAGTCGTGGGTCTTTCATGCAGAGACTCTCCTCATGTTTGCAATTTTAATATAATGATGCATTTAAAAAGTAATGGCTAAACGTGTCTTTACAAAAGTTCACAATGCTGCTGCATATGCAATATAATGTGGACAACATAATAAATTCATTTTCGTCAGGTTAGATACTGATAATTAATCACTCAAAGGCAAAGCTCTTTATCTAAACCTCTCTACACAGCCGCGGACTCGCGGCGCCTCGTGTCTGTAGTTTTTTAACACTTTTTACTCGTATTTGTAGTTCTAACCGAATCCTCGTGGATCCTCGATCCACCGCGCAATGGTTTGTGGGCAACATCAGCCGTTAGAGTGTGAATCCATCTACACTTCGGATTCTGACCGGAAATAGTAGACCATCCGGGTATCTTTGAAACACTCATTTCAACATACTACGGTTTGGGGACGCACATTCTATTTTCGAATACTATTTCAGGACGGATAGTATGCGAGTTGGGACGCAGCAATGGAGTTTTGCCTTGACAAGAGTTGAGGGTATATTCCGGAGAAAAAATAAATTGATTTCACGCAGCCACCATTTTGAAATCACTTAGTTTCAAGCGGTATTAAAATACACTTACAAGTACGGGTACAATTACAAGTTTACTTACTACATTATATATACTTTAAAAATATACTTGAACATTACTTAAACGTACAGTCTGTCATTTTTGGCCACCAGGGGGCACTCGATCTAAATAATAACAAAAGACGTACTTCGATGACGTCGGGAAAGAGTATGGGCTCACGGGAGTTGTTGTCGCTGTCCCTGACAACCAGGGAGAGAGAAAGAGCGAATATGGAGCAAACACATTGGAACTGTCATTCCCTTCATTCCTGACTCATTCTAACTATGTATTTTTGACAATCACGTCTTTCCGAACAGAGATATAAATGAATTATCAGACCCCTATTAAATCAATATTCCATCTAGCTAGTATTAATAGAAGTTTAAAAAACACGGTCACCTTTTGTTAATAAAATAATCACGTTTATACTATGATATCGTTAGTGAACTGCATATGAAGCTACTTTCTCCAGCTCAATTTAGAAGTTAGAACAAATTTTAATTTACATTATAGCAACTATACATGAGAGCTAGCCCGTCTGCGTTTCACACATGACATAATTTCACAAAATATACAGATAGATATAGTTAACTGAATGGGTGCTTACCTGTTTATTAGAATGCAAGCGAGGCCTATTTAGCTTGTCAAAGCTCTCTCCATTTTAAAATTACGTACGGGTTCGGGACTATATTTTAAATGATCAGCCGGGTCCGGTCCGAATCTATTACTTCGGGTCCCGGGTTCAGGTCCAGTTTTTAAATAATAGACGGGTCCAGGCAGTTATGATTTATGACGGATCCGGGTCCAACTTTTGAAATGAACGACGGGTCCGGGTCGGTTCGGTGTAGCACATTACGGGTCTCTTTGGTTCGGGCATGAATTTTTGTACCCGTGAAGACCTCTAATGTGGCGCTTCTAACCGTGCACGCGCACAATGTCAGAGTGATAAGCTAGCAAGAGATCTTGCGCGTGCAGCCAAACCCCCCTCGAGTTTGTTGCGGCTGCAAAATGATACTAGCCAACACTTTTTCTTCGTCGTCGTTTTCTTTGCTTTTATTGGCGGTAGTCCGGTGTTCCCCTTTGTGTTTGGCGGTTTCGCCGGGTTCCGCATGAAGTTAGAGAAAATAGAGGAGTCAAAGGTTACATGACGTCATAGACGGGCGACAAAACGGAAATAAAGAGAACGGCCCGTGTCTTCGAATTAAACTATACATTTCTTCGGATTTGAAAGTTGGTGGAAACTGCCTGGATAATGTAAGTAAATATTTAACAGAAATATATAACATAGATAAAGTTATTTTTGCCATTTTTAAAGCAGAAAAAATACATATTGTGGCTTTAAAGGAGAACTCCAGCAAACAATGAACCTTTGGTCTAATATAACATCGGTACCTAGTCGATGGTTCTCTGAGATCTGTGTTCATGATAATTCGAATGTAAAGAGTTTTATCTCTAAAAACTGTTTAGCGCATAATGCTAGTACTGGGGGCATTGACTAAGTAAAAAGAAATCACTAGTTTATACCACTAACAAGGCTCAAAATAGCCCCACACTAATACAGTAACATAATGAGTGTCCATACATGCAAAACGAAGCATTGAAAACTTTGTAAGAGTACAGACCGTTTAATAAGAAGATACGTTATAAAGACAGTTCACTTCATGTATACACAGCAGGAGCCATCTTAGAATATAGTCTCGATAAGTCGATCCTCGAACGCCGTTCATACAGATCAGAAGTTCGCTGAACTTCATACAGTTCAGCTCAAGCACGACGTTCGTGGTTCGACTTATCGAGACTTATTTTCTAAGATGGCTCCTGTCTGTAGACGTGAAGTGAACTGTCTTTATAACGTATCTTCTTATTAAACGGTCTGTACTCTTACAAACTTTCAATGCTTCGTTTTGCATGTATGGACCCTCATTATGTTACTGCGTTAGTGTGGGGCTATTTTGAGCCTTGTTAGTGGTATAAACTAGCGATTTCTTTTTACTTAGTCAATGCCCCCAGTACTAGCATTATACACTAAACAGTTTTTAGAGATAAAACTCTTTACATTCGAATTATCATGAAAACAAATCTCGGATGACGATTGACTAGGTACCGATGTTTTATTAGACCAACGGTTCATTGTTTGCCGAAGTTCTCCTTTACGTTAACTTCATAAAAATGAACTTGAAGTATATTTCTTTTTCGTAAGGGTTACTAGGTTAGAAATACACACAAACACACTCAGGACCAACGCCAGGATGATGGGACTCTAAGGAATGCTTTAGTTACATTTGAACAACTTTCCTATTTGTGACACGCAAAGGTCAAATACTTGTCCTGAGTGTAATTTTGCTCTTGTGACAGTGGTGATATTTGGGGGTTGATGAGGAGCATATACATGGGAAACAAAAGAAACGTGAAAATGAGGTGAAACAATCTAAAGGGGATCTTTACACAGCCACGTAAAACTCATCAACGTATCATCAAGTTATGTTTACCACGTGCTTTATTTTACTCATATTGAAAACCCTATTATAGAACCGGTACTGTAACTTATTAC
>JAQIUQ010005064.1:392500-435000 GCA_030378365.1 Hybognathus amarus | reverse complement strand
ATGCTGAAGTGGACTTCACTGACTTCCTGTGAAGTGATGTATCGATGTTCCCTTATTCCCTACTGCCGTTTGCCAGTGCCGTTCGAACTGAACATGTTCGTTCCCTTTCGAATTGGAATCTCACTTAAGATGGCGAAATACCCTGTGAAGTCCACTTCGCAGTCCTTTTACGGTTCGAATGAAACGCAGTCAACCTTTAATCATGAACGCTAGTTGGTGCTCCGGTAGAATTGGTCCGCCGAAACTAATCCAGTGAGAATTGTTCTGCGGTGCAAAAATAAGTACGATTAAAATTCGTACAATTTTTTTGTGTAATTAATTAATGCATTAAAGTAATTAATCTTAATTAATGCGTTAAAATACCGGCTCTTAATATATATATATATATATATATATATATATATATATATATATATATATATATATATATATATATATATACATTCAATATGTAACTGCAGTGTTGTACGGAACCATTTGAATCCAAGAGAAAGGAGAGGATCGAGTCAAGTTAATAACAAAATCAAAGCTATGAATATATGGTCTTCGACTTTGATTTTAGAGAATATATTTCATGGTCTTGGTCTTGTCCTGGATTTGGGAGCATGTGGACTGGGTCTTGGTTTTGACTTGAATAAGCTGGTCTCAAATGCAACACTATGTAATTGTCAATTTATGTTTCTACATAAAAATGTACAAAAAGGTTGTTATCAAAACACATACCATTTTGGCTGATTTTTATCTGAATTTATTTGCAAAATCTCAGTTGATACTGAGCTGCTGAGATCGATGTGTCTGTGTGTGTTCACTTTTATAAAAACAAATGGCTCTCCACCTGAGCTGCTTTGGAAACAAACATCCACAAGCTACAGCATCTGTTTGCCACAGCACAGCGCACATTAAACTGCTTCTGTTTGTGTGACTTCAGATTAACTGTTACACCAGATCATGATTTAAAAATGGCTAATATTTGCAGTCTTTATGCGAGATGAGTGTAAGAAAAAGCAAACACTAAATGTCTGTGTCAACTGTAGTGTTTAAACAGCCACTATTGAATGTCACAGGCCTTATACACATTTTGGCACTGATTTAACAGTAAATGTTTCTGAAGCGAATACACATTATTTTGTCTTAAAAGGGAACGTTCATAGGTGAACGATTTTGGGTCAGTTACCTAAAAATAATAATTCTGTCATCATTTACTCCCTTATCCCTTATCTTGTTCCAAATTTTTATGCCTCTCTCTAAAAAAGAGATGATTAGCAAAATATTCAAGCTGCTCTTTTACATAAAAATGAAGTAAATAAGGACAAAGTCTGTCGAATGTAGGTCGACTCATGAGCTGTATTTCCATACATTACCAAAAATGTCCCCTACGATCACAGATCTCAAAAAAATATAATTTGTATTCATAATTAAATATGTTGCATCAGGACAAATTAGTCCAGGTTTGATGCTGATGACATATGGTGGAACCAATGATGTTGCAAAGCTGTGCACAATGGCTTTAACCCTTTTATTTTCACTGATTGGAAGAGATTGACTCGGACAGCCCTAAAAATATATATTATTGAACACTTTTAAAGAAATGTGAAAGATCTACATTTGGTCCTCTTAGATAAAAATAAGAGAGAGCAGAGAAACATGAACACTCAAATCCTTCGAGTCTTCCAGAATGAATTGTTCCTCCAGCTCCTCCTGCTCTACCCTGAGGGAATGTTTTCTGGGAAACGGGATTTGCTTGCTGAACACGGAGCGCTGTGATTAGACTTCCTCCATTCACATCTCAGACTGTTTGCTTTGTGTGATGCAGTGATGGGAAGTTCCGATCATTTTACTGAATCTCTTATTCGATCTCATTCATCAAAATGAACAAATCTTTTTACTAGTCATTTTGTTCATTAAAGTGGTTTTAAATGTTATACTTTTAACAGCCAAAATCCCTGAACTCATCCATCTTTGCAATCTTGATCATATTCTGAATTAAGAAAAAAACATATTTAGAGGGAATATAAATAATTACTGAGTCTTTCATTCATTCCTAACGCATGATGGATCGTTCCTGAATCGTTACATCACTAGTGTGCTGAGAGGTCGGATGTTCGAATCGCTTTAACGTTAGACCGAGTCATAATTAGGCCGAGCTGATGAAGATGTTCAGGGATTTTTGAGAGAATGAAACAATCAGATATCCACGACTCTAATTGAAATTCAATTAACTCAGAGTTGGCATGCTTGAGGAACAGTTAAAACATAGGATATTGATGGGTCAATGCCACAGAGCACACACTGGCCTTCTTTCTTACCTTCTTAAGGTCCAATACAAGTTAAAGGAAAGGCTTTTTTTCCCTGAAAATGAACATTTAAATTATTTACTTATTTTTTTCTATACCTGTATTCTGTTTATTCCCCCATGGAACACCAAAGTAGAATTTAAGATTGTATATATTTATGCAGCTCTTGCCATACAATGAGAGTTAATGCTTTCAATGTACAAGAATGATAATAACAAAGTCTGCATTCATTTGAAGCAGTCAAAACAGTAATATTTTAAATATTCTTACCATATATCAAATATATTGGTAACACTTTACAATACGGGTGAACCAATAAGGCATTAATTCATGCTTAACTAATGCACAGATGATACTGAATTAATGTGTAACTAATGATTATGTAAGCTATTCAATAATGATTACCACATTAGGAACTAATTAAGAGTCTGTATGGGTTAATGTATTAGTTCATACATTAATTGTTATTAATTAAATATGTAATTGTGGATTAATTCCATAATAACTAATTTTTTAACTAATATTGTTAATTAATATGTTAATTACCAGAATGAGCCAAAGCCTTGTATTTCAACTTCCAGCTAATATGACAGGTACACTAATATGCATTAATACATGATTATTTACTTCATTGTTAGTGCAAATTCATTTGCAAATCACTAAATGACTAGTTAATAATGATGTGCCCCAACAAGTAAAGTCATAACATAATGATACCTTTGCAAATCATTAGCTAATGATTAATTAAAGCAGACAACTGGAAGTTGAAGTGCATAGCTTTGACTAATTGTGGTAATTAACACATTAATTTACACTATTAGTTATTAAAATATGTTATTAAGGAATTAATACACATTACATTGAATTAAAGCAAATGGTAACACTTTACAATAAGGTTCATTAGTTAACATTAATGTATTTACTAACATGCACTTACCATGAGCAATACATTTGTTACTGCATTTGTTCATCTTAGTTAATATTAAAAATACAGCTGTTCATTGTTTGTTCATGTTAGTTCACGGTGCATTAACTAATGTTAACAAGATTTTAATCAAGTATTAGTAAATGTTGAGAATAACATTAACAAAGGTTAACAAATGCTGTATATGTGCTATTCATTATTAGTTCATATTAACTAATTAATTAACTAATGTTAACTAACGAACCTTATTGTAAAGTGTTAGCAGCAAGTCATATATTACTTAATCTATTAATCATATAGACTCTTTATTAGTTGCTGATGCAGTAATCATTAATTAATGGTTTAGTTCTTCATGAGTTGTATTAACTCATGATTATCTGTGCATTAGTTAAGGATGAATTAATGCATATTAGTGCACCCATATTGTAAAGTGTTACCCTTTTATAAACACAGTTTTTTAATAAACACAGGCAAAACAGGAACAGAATACAGATAAAATGAAACAAAAGCAGAACTACACGTGACAACCCCAAACTTTTGAACGGTAATGCAAGTTGTTATTATTATGTTCATCTCTTCCAAAGCTGTTGTCTTGTGTCCAGTTTCAATGCTGCTCCTTTAGTTCTCAGTGCACCATTTTTTTAATTACTGCTGCTAATATTCGATAGACAGTAGCTTTCAGGATTATTAATATATAATGACTTAAAGTTCAGTCTGTTCCTACTGTATGATCTCAGATTACTTTTAATACAGTTTGTTAGTTTATTGTTTGTTTGTTTGTTTATTGGGGGGCTTTTTAGCTTGCGACGACTTCTAGACAGCCTGACACAAAAAAAATTATCAGATAAAAAACAAGAAAAGTGTGTACAGTGGCATACTTCTTATGGAGTCTATGGGGCCGTTACACCTGGCCACTTCATGCGTTTTCTGTGATCGGATAGCTATCTGATCGTGAAAAGACCAGGTGTAAATGCCCCCCAAAACGCATTCGAGATGGATTTGAATCCGATCACTCAATCCACTTCAGAAGGTGGTCTGGGCCGCATTCCAGATGAAACTGGACAAGTGTAAATGCATCCGGTTCTTGAAACAACATATGTAAATGTTACTACCCCTAAAAATGCAAAAAAATGAGAGCGTGTTATAGGCCATTTGTCATGCTATTTTAGTCAGATATGACGACGCTGACTGCGACACGCATCACCTCAGATGATCAGCTGAGCGCTTATCAAGCCAGTGCGCCGCAATCTATCGCAAATCAAAGTGAAAATAAGTCGCAGACGATTAACACTACCATCTTCATTAAAGTAAAGAAACGAAATGATCTCACCAGTTCTGTTGCCGCTCTCTCTTATCGCCGTCTTTGCTGATTTCGAAATTAGCCGAATGATCAATAAAATGCAGCTAATTTCTGTTGCTTTCAGTGACGTGCACTTCTTTAATTCCGCATATAACGCGGGAGTTGAAGATCGGATTTATATCCGTTTTGCAAAAACACATTTATGTGACCAGGTGTAAATGGAATCGTTTTGATAAATCAGATAGCTATCCGATCTGAGAAAACGCTTGAAGTGGCCAGGTGTAAATGGCCCCTATGGGGCAAAACATTGTACTAAATTAAATAGTCAAATTATAAACACAAGATCTAAACATTATGCTTTAACATTCATATTTTCAACTCTGTTTGACTATATAAAGACAGTAAACTCTGTAAACTTCCACACACAACGTGTATACATACAAACAAGGATGCAACTATTGATAATACACTTTGCATTGAACAAAATACACCCACAACATTGATAATGCATAACAATCTGCTTAGATGAGTACTCCCCCTATACTAAATGGGAAATTTAGACTTTGTTTTTGACTTTACAGGTGAAATAACACATTTTTGTACAGGAAAAAAGAAAGTTAAGTGTTTTAACAACAATTAACATTTCTGCTTTAAGCTCTCCAGAAATGTCCTTATTCCCCAGCTTGACATCCATTATGCAGCATCGTAACGCATGATTGTTGTTTTTACAAACTGAGGGTCAATTGTACCAAAATGATTTTCTGTGTTAATGGACAGCAAGCCACAGATGCTGCAGATAGATCTTAATTTGTGTTGAACCCAGAGAAAGGGCAAATGCTGCTCGCTGTCAGAGCTCAATGTGTCCTGTGGCTCCTCAGATGTTTGTTGATGAGCTGTAAAGGCTACAGGTCTTCAGTACGATCAGCGCACGTGTTCCCAACAGCAGCAGCAGACGCTAATGAAAACTAATGGCACCTCTGCAGCGCCAGCCAACACGCCACACCAGCGGCGTACAACAAGCCGCTTTCAATTAACCATGTGTCACCGCCACTGTCTTCAACAGAGCTCTTATTCAGTGAAACCTGATGACTGTGTAGCTTAGGGGACCGTTCCCAATGTAAAACTGTCAAGTTCGCATTAAGTATATGATAAGTCATTTGATTAATTGGATAAAATGATATAAATTCCCAAGCAAGTGATGCATGTGCTATTTTTGTTGGCTTTTAATAAGTATCAAACAGACAACTTTGATTAGTGTTTAATAGCTTTGGATGCATGATGCTAGTTTAATGATAAAGCATATTTATTGAGTAATTTAATCATTTTGAACTTCATGGCTGGTTGATAACTGATAATTTGTCTGAGAGAAGAGAGAGAGAGAGAATGTTGAAATGTGATGTCTTTGGTTTGACTGGCACTCAGCAGTACAGTTTATCTTGGCACCACCGATCCGTGGCGAATGCAGGGAGGGGGCTTGTGTGTCACGGGAACGTTTCATTAACGCTAGAAAGGAAAATCAATTTACAGCTGCCGTTTCTCCTGTTAATTTAGCTCTTGGTCCTGTGTAGAAACATGTTTGTATACTAATGGTTGTCGTTTCTTTAAGATTCTCAGAAATAGGCAATGCTGCTTGGACATGTTTTTAATGCCCCCATTTTTCCAAGCACTTTCGCCTTTTGGGGGTTAACCGACTGAAGGGAAATTGTCTCGGCCATTGTTAGCATTATAGAGAAACTATGATTTAGTGGCTGGCTCAACTATTCTCCATTTTCACAAACAAAACAGCATGCATTGTGTTTTTCTATTCAAATTGAGCAGCAGGGAAGAACATCAATACATCAATACATTTTTGCATAGACCTGAATATCAATTATTATTGTGAAATTGAATTGACTTGGATTTCTGGAGTTCAGTGTGCATCAAACAAATAATACAGACTCAACATTCTGATAAAAACTGGAGTAATGATGCTGTAAATTGAGCTTTGCCATCACAGAAATAAATTGTGTTTTAAATATTAAAATATAAAAAAAGTTATTTAAAATTGTAATAATATTTTACAATATTACTATTAGTATTTTAATTTTTTTTTGTTAGATAACAGCAAACTTAGTGAGCATAATGCTGTGTTCACACCGGACGCGATAGCGCATCAAATTCGCGCCTGACGTGTTCTAGTTTGACCCTTGACCACTTTGTGTTAATTCGTGTGTCAACAGTGAAACTGACAAAAGTTTGAGGCGAAATTTACTGCGCGTAGAATTGAAATCCATTGGCGGCCATTTTTTTTATGTCGACTGAGCATTCATCGAGAAAGTCACCGCTCTGTATTTACTTTGGAGAGCAGAACAACGGGGTGGGGACCATCGCCGCGCATATATGCATGTCCACCAGACCCTTCAGAGGCGAACTGTTTGGCGAGTTTACCATTTGCCCACTCCATGAGTTGTGCCTGCATGACGGCCACTGTTAGCGGTACTTCCGCCTGTCACGCCCCCAGCTTGATGACGTGTTGTCCCGCATCGGAGCGAGGATCACCCTCGCCCTCATCCACCTAATCTAGCTGTCATTTATTTTTGGTTTGATGATAAAAAGAGCCAGCCTTTAAAAAGTTATAACCTATCCTGTGATTTTTTTTTCTCTCATGTCCAGACACGAACTTATGCACATGTTGGTTGTCTTTACATCATTATATTATTTCATATAATCTAGATATGGAATGAATAACATTCAATACAAAATGAATCTCGTATATAGAAATTTTTAAGTTTTAAGTGATAAAACATTTGCTTGTGCATAAGATCCACCATGCATTTAGTCATATTACAAAATAATTAATTGAAGCATCCAGATACTTCACCACGTGAGCAAGCAGATAGGCTCCTGATTGGTTAACGCGGCGTGAATTGACGCCAAAGTTCAGATTTTAACTCGGGCGGCAGGCGCGAATTCGCTTCAAACGTGTGAATGCACAAATGGCACTAACTAAATCATTTTGCGGCTTTACTCGGCAGACGTTCAATTCGCGCCATTCAGCGCGAACTTGACCGTGAATGAGGCGTATTTGCGTCTTGCGCGCCACGCTCCATGCCTCATTCGCGTCGCGCTGCAGTCATTTGCATTGACTTAACATTGAAATCATTCTGCATTGACGTGCTACTCGCGTCAATCGTGTGACGTACATGAGCTTCTTTCGAAACAAAACTGTCACGATCACACACAGGAGCGCAGCTATCCGATCGCAGTTAATTTATTGGGAAAATCCATACTGACAATCCAGTCCAGGCAAAGGTTAAAAAAACAAAAGGACAATCCACAAACACAAACATATATACACCACACAGAACTAAGGTAACAGGAAAAAGCTGTGTGCAGTGCTCATCAGATGAATGGCAGAACAGAATGCTGGGAAATGTAGTTTAATGTAAATGAGACCGTGAGAATAAGGACCTCTAGTGAACCCAGGGAAACACAACCATACACTGTGACAAAAACAAAACTTTTGGTAAGACTTTATTTTGATAGTCCACTTTAGACATTCAACTAACTATAAGTAACTAAAACTTACATTTGATGCCAGCACATCTCACCCTTTAATCCTTTCAGTTTCTATCTATCATCCTCTTTGGCTTCCACATACTCATCTCTGCCACTGATCCCTAACCCCACCCCTAATCCTGACACATCACCGCCCCCTGATCCCTAACCCACCCCTAATCCTACCAATCTCTGCCCCTGATCCCTAACCCACCCCTAATCCTACCCATCTCTGCCACTGATCCCTAACCCAACCCCTAATCCTACACATCACAGTCCCCTGATCCCTAACCCACCCCTAATCCTACCCATCTCTGCCACTGATCCCTAACCCAACCCCTAATCCTACACATCACCACCCCCTGATCCCTAACCCACCCCTAATCCTACCCATCTCTGCCACTGATCCCTAACCCAACCCCTAATCCTACACATCACCACCCCCTGATCCCTAACCCACCCCTAATCCTACCCATCTCTGCCACTGATCCCTAACCCAACCCCTAATCCTACACATCACAGTCCCCTGATCCCTAACCCACCCCTAATCCTACCCATCTCTGCCACTGATCCCTAACCCAACCCCTAATCCTACACATCACCACCCCCTGATCCCTAACCCACCCCTAATCCTACCCATCTCTGCCACTGATCCCTAACCCAAGCCCTAATCCTACACATCACCACCCCCTGATCCCTAACCCACCCCTAATCCTACCCATCTCTGCCACTGATCCCTAACCCAACCCCTAATCCTACACATCACCACCCCTGATCCCTAACCCACCCCTAATCCTACCCATCTCTGCCACTGATCCCTAACCCAACCCCTAATCCTACACATCACCACCCCCTGATCCCTGACCCCACCCCTAATCCTACCCATCACAGTCCCCTGATCCCTAACCCACCCTTAATCCTACTCATCTCTGCCACTGATCCCTAACCCAACCCCTAATCCTACACATCACCACCCCCTGATCCCTAACCCACCCCTAATCCTACCCATCTCTGCCACTGATCCCTAACCCAAGCCCTAATCCTACACATCACCACCCCCTGATCCCTAACCCACCCCTAATCCTACCCATCTCTGCCACTGATCCCTAACCCAACCCCTAATCCTACACATCACCACCCCTGATCCCTAACCCACCCCTAATCCTACCCATCTCTGCCACTGATCCCTAACCCAACCCCTAATCCTACACATCACCACCCCCTGATCCCTGACCCCACCCCTAATCCTACCCATCACAGTCCCCTGATCCCTAACCCACCCTAATCCTACTCATCTCTGCCACTGATCCCTAACCCAACCCCTAATCCTACACATCACCGCCCCCTGATCCCTAACCCCACCCCTAATCCTACCCATCTCTGCCACTGATCCCTAACCCAACCCCTAATCCTACACATCACCACCCCCTGATCCCTAACCCCACCCCTAATCCTACCCATCACAGTCCCCTGATCCCTAACCCCACCCCTAACCAGTATAATGAACTTTAGCTGTGTCTTAAAGTGACAGCTACCATTTGTGTCGGTCATTAATTTTGTTGTCAAAACAAGAAAGAGAGCTTTAAGTTAAAGGAATCAGGATTGATAGCATATGTGTTTAATTTATTCAGGACTAAAATACTATCCAGTGTTATTTTCCATTTGATTACTTTATTCAGTTTCTGTCTATGAATACTAGTGTTAGACCTATTCAAAAACATTTCTCTTTATTTTTCTTTATTTGTATCTTTATTGTATTGTATTTATTTGTGCAACTTTTTCAATTTAATTTAACAATTTAAATCAAGCCTTGTGTTGTGTAAATTCTAAACAACATTACCCCATTGTAAAAAATGCAACGAGCGCAAACGTTTAGGCAAGATACATTTTGTTTGGCTTGAATACACAAATGACAACAAGGAACACATGTGAACAATCCAACAATGAACATATAACACATATATGAGAATATAACACATTAAACAAGGAAAGCACATGACATGATCACATGAGGACTTACGGGAATTCCGACAAGTTAAATACATGCAATATTTGTCAAATACATAGACTTTTCAGAGACATTTTCATTTAATACTTTATGTACTGTACTGCTTAATACATCATCTGTTTGTACAAGAATACAATTTAACATAAGCTTATACTATCTGCATTTTTATTTTGATAAACATGAAGAGACTCTGGTGTGGCGGCCATGACAAAGAGGCTCTGGCTTGGTAGCCATATTGGCTGAAGACTTTGGCATGGCAGCCATGTTGGCTGAAGACTCAGATGTGGCAGCCATCTTGGCTGCTAGCAGGTATAAAATGAAGAGGCTCTGGCATAGCAGGCATGACGTGAAGAGGCTCTACTGTAGCAGACATGACGTGAACAGTCTCTGGTGTAGCAGGCATGATGTAAACAGTCTCTGTAGTAACAGGCATGACGTGAAGAGGCTCTATTGTAGCAGACATGACGTGAACAGTCTCTGGTGTAGCAGGCATGATGTAAACAGTCTCTGTAGTAACAGGCATGACGTGAAGAGTCTCTTGCAGTAGCAGGCATGATGTGAACAGTCTCTGGCGTAGCAGGCATGATGTAAACAGTCTCTGTAGTAACAGGCATGACTTGAAGAGTCTCTGGCGTAGCAGGCATGATGTAAACAGGCTCTGGCGTAGCAGGCAAGGCATGAACAGGCATGACGTGAACAGGCAGGCATGCTGTGAACAGGCTCTTGCGTAGCAGGCATGATGTGAAGAGGCTCTGGTGAGGCAGGCATGACGTGAACAGTCTCTGGCGTAGCAGACATGATGTGAAGAGACTCTGGTTTAACAGGGATGATGTGAAGAGACTCTGGTGAGGCAGACATGACGTGAACCGTTTCTGGCGTAGCAGGCATGATGTGAAGAGGCTCTGGCGTATCAGGCATGACGTGAACAGGCTCTGGCGAAGTAGGCAAGATGTGAAGAGATTCTGGTTTAGCAGGGATGATGTGAAGAGACTCTGGTGAGGCAGACATGACATGAACAGTCTCTGGCATATCAGGCATGACGTGAACAGTCTCTTGCATAGCAGGCATGACGTAAAAAGGGCAGGCATGCTGTGAACAGGCTCTGGCGTATCAGGCAAGGCATGAACATGCTCTGGCACAGCAGGCATGACGTGAACAGTCTTTGGCGTAGCAGGCATGATGATTGAATTTCAATTAAATTTGAATTTAAATTCAAATACAAATTTAAGTTCAAGTCCAATATGATTTCACACAATTGTGGTGGCAAATTATAAGGCAAAAAGCATGTCCTTTGACTATATAATAAAACCCATTGCATAATAAAATGACATCACCTTTTACATATATAGGGAATGCATTCACGTGACTTTCCCACCGGAAAAACACCCTCTCTAGCCTGACTGAGTGGCAAAAGATCTGCTGCGTGACTGGATTTAATAGGGGAAACTGCGAAAATGCGACTAAAACGAACAATTTTATCAATTTGAATTAAATGTTGGACTCAATGTAGTGTTCCTTACAACTTACTAAAGATCGTGATCCATGGATATTATTGACATGCAGCCAGGAATCGTGTTGCCTGACATTTATGTTTGCCTGATTTCGACACCGGGGAAATCAAAAGCAATATAGACCTAAACATAAAGCAAATTTGCCTGTGAACGTTTTATATAAATACAATATAGGTTTAAATCTGGGTGATCACTTATATCAGTGTTATATACAGTATATCCTATATATCATCATATCGTCCAGCCCTAAAACTTTATAGTTTTTTTTGGTCAGTGTTTATTAAAAAAAATCCAATAATGCAGAATATGGAATGATACATATTTAATTGATGAGTTGTTAATATATATATATAACAATACAAAATATATGGGTATGGTTTTACAGCTAAATTCAGCATATTGACACAAAATGATAACTGCAGATCCACCTTTCACTGACTGGAGTCCAGTTGTTTCTGTGAATCACAGCGATCCATTTGCTCCTCTTTCTATAGCAGTCTGTAAAAATATAGCTCCGATTTTTTGTCAAATCTAGTTGTACAGTCAATCGCAAAGCTCTTTCCCACTTTATATGTGTTGTGTTTGTTTTTCGCGGCATTCATGCTGAAAACATATACAGCCGCTCAGTCTTTTTGCCACTCACTGTGAGGAACTGCAGCACTCCGGCCGGAGGTGACATCACGTAACGCGCATTCCCTCTATTTTAAAGGCTTTGACATGTTTAAAACAGCATTCAATTTTAATTCAAATACGAATCTCAGTCCAAGTCCAATATGATATTAATTTCTGATAAAGACATACACATACGACAGCACAATTGTTGGTGCAAATGAAAGGCACAAAAACATGCCCATCAACTATCTCATTTGAAGAACAGGACCCATTTTTACCATTACCACATGTATGATTTTTTTGCAAATGTTCCTGTATATGCAAATTATTTTAAAGTATTATAACTTTAATAAATCTGCATGACCTTTAACATTGTTTAAATGTTTTAACATGTTTAAAACAGTATTGATTGAAAGATTGATGGGATTTTAAGAATCAATATTAGATTACTCAGATTAATTCATCAGAAAATCTATATTTCTTGACCCATTAGATGTCAGGGGACTAGAGTCTTTAAAGCACCTGCCACATCTGTGTCTTAATTCACACTTTATTTAATCAATCATCAGATAAATCAAAGATGCCCAGCACATAGTTTCCATCAACCACAGCTCTCTGCGTTTTTGTACTCATTTTTACTGCTCAGTCAAATGAGGTTGAATGCTCTAATATTTTAACAACTCTTCTTGCTCATCAAAGATAGAGATATATATTCACCTGGGTTAATATATATATATATATATATATATATATATATATTGAGGGTGTATCTCAATCAGCTCCTATAGGCCGTGAATCAGTATATCGCAAACACAAATTCGACATGCAACATCCTAGTTGTACAACATCACTACTGGTATTTATGAACAACAGAAGAACTGATATCTTTCTGATATCAATTGTTAATATTTTTTTAAAAGTACATTATGATAAATACTTTGATTGTTAAATATTCTTGCAACATTCCAGCCGTAAATAGTTAGTTATAGTATTTAGTTTTAGTTCGTTTTATTATGTTCAGTGTCAAGAGATCTATGTTTATAAATATGAAATATAGTTAAACAAATGGATGGTTTTATAAATAACAATTACTGTATCATGTGTCATGATGTGTATTGAGTTTTTATGTGCCATGCTTCATAATTTCCGGAAAGGGAACATAGTTTGCATCAAAGCTCCCTGGTTTTTACAGTACATTTTGGGGCTTTTTAGGGAACGAACATTTCAGTGCACTGAAAGGATTTTGCGAATGACACTGTTCTTGTTTTATTACTATATATCATTTGTTCACACACCCACAATCATTCTCCAGACAGTGATCTCAAGTCCTGTCCACCATCTGTTTGATCTATCAGAGTTTTTCCTCAAAGGTAGAAAGAGAACACACTCGACATAAACCTTACTTGTTAAAGATGGACCCTTGGTGTGATCATTCTTTGATCCAATTCTTTTATATATTTTCCTCAGTTTAAAGAGCTCATCAGCTTGCCTTTGAGAAAGTGCCACTCTGCTTTGCAATCTTTTTCTTTACAAATATTTGAACCATCCTTAATATCCAACCATCATTTTTTTTTATTATTATATAGATGCAGTATGGGCTGTTTTATATTTTTGTTTGTGCTCATTTCTGCTATTTTTAAACTCACTCAAAGTTCATCTTTAAAACACTAATAATTTAAAAACAGTTAAATATTGTTCTTTAGCAAATCTCAAAATTTATATTTTTATACTGTATATTATAATGGTGAGTCAATTCACTGGTTGATTTTAATATGTAGCGCTTAGTTCTTATTTGGACAAAAATTAAATATTGATATCAGACATTTATGAGTCATCAGCCATGACATTACAATAATTAACAGTATTAGAATGATTTTTAGGATCAATGCATGTCTACCCACTATAAAATAATAAGGTTTAGAAAATATATTTATTTCAGTCAGTCTTTCTTGGAACATTGTTGTTTTTGTTCTTTTATGCATTAAACAAGAAGAAAATAATGTGTGAATAAAAAAAAATATTCATGAAATTTCTTTAGAAACTATATATCAAAGGAAATACAGCCCGTTCTCATCCTTTAGCGTCACATAGAACGCTTTATGACAAAACGGCGCTATACTACGCACATGGTACCCTTTATCGTTTATATAACACGCGAACTCAAGGCATCATAAATCCTTTAGCGTAATATGAGCCTACCTTACCCTACCCCACACCTAAACCTTCCCATCACAGCGCGTGTTATATTAACGATAAAGGGTACCATGTGCGTAGTATAGCGCCGTTTTGTCATATAGCGTTCTATGTGACGCTAAAGGATGAGAATGCGTTGGGAAGTAACATGTATTTAAAATATCTCACAATCACACTTAAACAAAATATATTAAAAAGACTCTTTTGATAAGACACCTGTAAAGTTGAGGAGAACTGACCTCATCTTGAGATCAGTTAATTGAAAGTAAAGTTATTTTTGGTTTTAGTTTTTGAGTTTGTGCAGATTTCTGCACCTGAATCTGAACTGAGCATTAGCAGTCCTCAGTCTCTGTTGAAGTGATTGAGTACAAGCTCACTTGGTTAGGTAACCAATGGACTATTCCTGTGTCCTTTTCTTTATGAGCACTCAGAAAGCTGATGCAGGCTTGGCTCTTTCTCCTCGTTTCTCGGAGTTATTTCTCCTTTTGGGTTCATTATTAAGTACATCTGTTCCTACTCAGAGCACCTGGACACCAACGCAAGGGGCCATTATCTTAACACACACTCATACTTGGTTTCGCTATCTTTGTGGGGACTCTCCATGTATGAGTTTTATATTCTATTTTCTATTCCCTAACCCTATACCTCTAAACCTATACACATCACAGACAACTTTCTGCATTTTTACATAAAAAAATAAATAAATAAATAACATAATTTAGTATGTAATCCATTTCCCTCATGAGGACCATAATGTAGATGAATTCAGGTTTTACCACCCTGGTTGGGACATTAGGTCAGATTCTGTCAGCATGCATTCAGATGTGTACACAGCCCAAAATGTAATATAAACCTGTGCACGTACACACACACACACACACACACACACAATTACACCTCAAAAAGTTATTGAGAGATGCTTGTATCCAGTATCTCACCCAGTAACACTGCCACCCATCAAACATTTTGTTTGATGTTTTGTTTGCCAGGGGGAACACAGTCTTTTCCTTGAAAAACTGGATCCTACACACCACATACACAACTTCTCTTCCTCTATATGTTCAGTTAGTGATTTTCTAGTTTTGTACCTAAGGCATGTTTTTTTTTCCTGAACAAAGTTTTCATAACCTTATAAACACACGTGTTTTCATGAGAAAAATGTTGTGATATTGCACTTGACCGACCATGTTGCTTCTGACCAAACACTGCATGTTGTAGTTCGCAGGAAGTGTGTCATTTTCACAATGCTTTAAAATCAACCTCTTATTACAACCTCCAAAAGTCGGGTTGTTAGTTTTTTCTACAGTTACAAAAATCGGTATGTATATTGTACTCCTCAAGCCGGACAACTTTCTAATTGACACTCATTAGCTAGGTCCCACAGAAAGTCAGATATTTTTGCTTGTATGTAGTCATGCTCTCTCTGAGCCTATGTCTGAGCCTTTGCCTGTCTCTGTGTGTGTGGGTTTGTAGGGGGAGGGGGCTTAACCATTTCACTGCTGTGTGCCTGTATAAAAAAAATACATTTCTTAAGCCTGGTATGTTTTAAAAAAGTTTTTATTTTAATTTTGTATAAGTAAAGGCATAATATAACCAGTTTAATTTGTAGTGCATTGACAATAGTTTTATATAATTTGTTTATTAATTAAATTAACTTGGTCCATAAACTTGATCTGAAAATTTGGTCCATAAATCAAACACACTTGCATGTAATAATATGAAACTCGGTACACTTATAGATCACATCAGGTCAAACAGCTTTCGTGCTCTAAGTTTTTACGACAGTTCAAATGGAAGTTGGGAATTATGGGTTGTTTGAAAAAATCTCATAGGAGAAATACATCAAATTACAACGCATGTGTTTACCAATCACCACCAAACTCGGTGTGCATGAAGTACCAGACATTGAGGATGCTCAATTCCGGACGGATTTTTGATATCTCGAACGATTTGGCCGTGGCGAGGAAATGAATTTTATGGCTGAAAAAGGACACATAAAATGTGTTATAAATTTGCTCATTTTACCTATAGTCACAAAACTTGCCATGTATATTGTTCTTGTCAAGCTGATCAACTTTCAAATTAACAGTAAGAAGCTCAGACCAAAAGAAAGTCAGATATTGTAGTTTAAATGTGTATTTTGTCTCTCTCTTGTCTCTTGTCTGTCTCTGTGAGGGAGGGGAGGAGGGGGGGTGGGTTGCTGGTGTCTGTGTGTGTGTGTGTGTGTGTGTGTGTGTGTGTGTGTGTGTGTGTGTGTGTGTGTGTGTGCGCGTGCGCGTGTGTGTGTGTGTGTGTGCGCGTGGGTGTGTGTGTGTGTGTGGCTGACTGTAGATTTTTCCTGCAAGTCCTTGTCTTTTTGCATAACAACTTTGTATTTTTTTTAATGACAAAATATGCATATAACCCTAATCTTTTAAATGTATAGTTTGGTTTAAAGGTGCATTGCGCAACATTTTATGTTAAAATTAGCCGTTTTCTAACCCATACATGCTGAAACAATCGCCTGATGGGCTGAATGAGCCCTTCTCTGATCACTGCGATCGCCTCTATAATCCTGTACAGTGAAATATATAAGAGGGATTCGGGCTCGAATCTGAGACTGGGCGTGACGTCATGCGCGTTCACGCTCGCCTGGCTATGTGCCTGCAGGATAGTGTATTCGCCGCGTTCTCCGTATCAGAGAAGACAACTCGAGCGACGCAACTTTAGTCAACTTTCCCAAAAGTAGAAGATGGATTCAAAGGGGCTGTTTAGCCTACATCTGGTCACTTCATGCGTTTTCTGTGATCGGATAACTTCTTCGATCGTGAAAAGACCAGGTTGAATCCAGACGGATTTGAATCCGACAGCTCAAACCATTGAGGGACGTGGTCTGGACCATATTCCAGACGAAACTGGACAAGTGTAAATGCATCTGGTTGTTGAAAACAGGCTGTCATGTTGTTTTAGTACATATATGACGACGTGCATCAGATGAGCAGGCAGGTGTATTTATAAGCCAGCGCGCAGCAATCTATCGCAAATGAAAGTGAAAGTAAGACGCATACGATTAACACTAAGTTACCTTCTACCTCCACTATCTTCATTAAAAGTAGCCTTAAGAAATGAAATGATCTCATACCAGAGCTTTTGTCACTCTCTCTTATTGCTGTCTTTGCTGATTTTGAAATAGCCGAAGCTGATGATTTATAAAATGCAGCTCATCTGTTGCTTTCGGATGACGTGCACTTCATGAAATCTGTATATAACGCGGGAATTGAATATCAGATTAATATCCGTTTTGCAAAAACACATTTATGTGACCAGGTGTAATGGAATCGTTTTGATAAATCAAATAAATCTGAGAAAACGCATTGTGGCCAGGTGTAAAAACAGCCCCAAAGAGACGGGCTTGTAGCTCATTACAAACCCCAACGCAAACTCCACGTAAGACAAAGAAAATAACACTTCTGTCTGTCCAGTGCCAGGCGTCGGAATAGGACTAGAGTCAACATCGGGAAGGCTTTCGACAAACGGAGATCTCGGGACGGTCTGCTCTAGAGCTCGAACGTGTTCATGAACGTGTTTTCCATAATAATACAATCATAAGTGGATACAGTAAGCACATAAAACAGTTCAACATGGAGATCAATGGAAACAAAAGCCGAAGTTTTCTACTACCCCTGTTTTCCCCTCACACACACATAGGCCTTCATAAGTGTGTAATTTACTCAAATGCCTTTCCTTTCATATATTTTAAATGACTTGCAGATTTATAACTGTATTACCTCATTATGACTGTAACAAAAGATGTGTGCCTGATGTTCCTTTGGTTATGAACAGCTTGTGCAGAACGTGCGTGTATTCCGTGTAAATGTCTACTCTATAAAGTCTATGGTATTCCATGAGCGCGCACGCAGTTTCATTTGTCACCAGAGGGGCGTCAGTTCTGCAGAAACTTCAGAGACTTGCGTTATGCTCCTTTAAATAAAAGTAAGATAAATTGGTAAACAAATTGGTAATTGAAGCTGAATGAATTTAAATCCTCCCAAAGCTGGGGCTACATTTCTGCACATCGTGCAGAATAACCCTAAAGGCACCAAGGTGGCGGGTGCCACCGGCTTTATGTGTGTGTGTGTGTGTGTGTGTGTGTGTGTGTGTGTGTGTGTGTGTGTGTGCTGCGAGCAGCGATGAAGGGCCAAAGCCGGCGGGACCCGCCACCCCGGTGCCTTAGGTAACTAAAGGCACCGGGGATTGCGGTGCCACCCGGCTTGGGCCGGCAATCGGCTGCTCGCAGCTATATTTATATATATATATATATATATATATATATTTTATTTATTTATTTATTAATATTTATTATTATTATTTAGTATATTCGTATTTATATATCTATTTATGTACTTATTTAGTTAATTATCAGGCACCTGTTAGGGTTAGGAAGGTATATGTCATCGATGTGTGGGCGAGAGCGGGAAGTGACATGAAAAAACATATGTTTCAGATTTCAGAATAGTGGTTGTTTTCACAGTTTTTTGACCACTTTGTTAACTTGGTTTGGATTTTTCGTTTGTTAAAATTATAAACTTAATTTAGAAACATCATTTGGAGTGGAGTGCGCGGAAATAATTAATCATTGTTTCCTGAATCCACGACCAACATTGAAAGGCCGATACACTGCAAGACACATTTTTACATTTTACATTTTCTTAAACTTGAAAGATAACTTTTCTTTTACCCCACCAGCAAATGGTATTGTTTTGTTTTGTTGGTGCTCAAGTACCGTCAATGTATCTGGTTTTAATTATGTTTTAAGTAAAAAGTATGACAAAAACACATAATATGATAACATAATGATTTTTACATATTTTTTTGTGCTGCCATACAAAGCGAAATCCATGCTATGTCCATGCATGCACATAGTTTGTTCCAGTACGCTTATAATGATACTGAATCATCTCAATTGGTTTGAAGATTAATTGTTTGCTGTTCATGAATAGTCCAGCCTCAGTGCAGTATTGTCTGTGGATTTGTATGACAAATGAGAACAATTGTATGCGCAGTCTTTGTGTCTCCATATTTTTCCACTTTTCTCAATTCCTTTATTGAATCCGTCTCTTAATCCTTGTGATTTCACACCATAAACCACAGAGGAACCTCTTTTGAAATCACAATGCATAAAATAGTTCTGCTGCAGAAGATATAGTCAGAAGAATGTTGTTCTTTTAATAGTATAGTACATGATCACCTTTGATGTGGGAGCTGTTGTAGAAAGAGAGAGTATACATTTTTCAGCCTTAAAAGCTCATGATCAATAATAAAACAAAAGGATTTATGAACTCTTTTGCAGCCACTACAAAAATAAGGAACACAGAAGAGCAATAAATCATGAGGGGTATGATCTGTTCAGGACTTGAGGAGCTTTTCTTGTTGGCCTTGTGCTCTCTGCTCTATTTCAGAGCTACATTAGATTCACTATGTTTATGGTTTTAAAAAACCTTGTGATGATTAATTACATAGCACAGAAGCAAAGGCTACCAGAATTAACAGTGTTTATGTGCTGCATGATCCGTGCTGAGTGTAAAAATGCCTCTCTGGAATAAAAATGCATGTAATACATTCATCGTTTTATTGTTTACACCTTTTCAGCTAATGTTTATGACCATGGTGTGTGTGTATGCTTAGTCTGCTTACTTTTAGTCTGTTTGGGTTTTGTTTTCAAGGACTTGTCTATCTTTGTTCCTGTTTCCTATGTTATATGTTTGCATTTGTTCCTTGGTTGAAAAGAACATTCATGTTGGCCTATATGATTAATTAAATCGCACCTGTTTGCATTTAGTTAATTATTTTGTGTATTTAAGACCTTCAGTTTATTCTGTTCATATGATGTGTTACATCACAGATTCATTGTATTGTTTGCTTTTCTTGAAGTTTATTGAAACAGATATTGCTATTTGACCGTCCTTGTCTTTTCGTCATATTTGTGGACCTAAACCATGACAGATTCACCAGACCTCCAAAAATTGACAAACCAGCGATCAATGTTGCCCCTGTTAGAAGCTGAAAGGGACTAAGAGGGTGAATTTTTCATTATTTTCAGGGTAGCAGAATTTTAGAGGAGTTTGTTTGAGCCTCACCCTCATGCAAGGTTTTTGGTGTAGACTGGACAAGGACATCTGCTTCCTGAGGGGCATACTTTCTGGAGTTTAGAGGAGTACATCAACTTTGTTGTGGGTGGACAAATCCTCCTTTACTGTGTACGAAGCTGAAGACTAGAACAACATCATCATCCAGCCCCACCTCACACCCATCATCACCACGCAAAATTCAGAGCCCAAACAGCCATCACCCCCATGAACATGAAGCCAGAGCGCTTTGCAGATGGAGGGTTTAAGCCTGCCACAATCCACGAGCCACAGCCCGAAATGAGAGCTGAGCCCAGACCATAGACTAAAAAAAATATGGACGTCAGTGTCCGTGACATCACCCATTGGTTTCTGAAGAGCGTTTTGAAGCCTAAGTGGGCGGGCCGATGTCGCCATCTTGGCAGTGCGTCACTTGGCAGAGCATGGACGGAGAGAATGCGCTGAAATCATCAGACATCCATTAGTGCGCGTGAGGGAAACAGCTGGAAATACAGCGCTGACTGTTTCTCTCCATAATCAATGGTATAAGGTTCTCTCCATAATCGAAGGTATAATACATGTATTAAATTGTATGAAATAATCCCGGAAAAAGCACAAACACAGCTGAGGGTGACGCTAACAGACCGCAGACTAACGACTAGCAGTGAAAGCAGCGACACCTGTCACTCAGGTGGCCACACCCTTAATTATGCAGAACTTTAAGGCTTAAATATAATTTAAACAGATGAGTTGTAAAAAAATCACCCCCTCACAGTTGTCATGAAGGAGAAAATGAGCTCTATAGACCAAAGCCACTTTTTGCTCCAGGCTGTAAACATGTTTTTTTCTGCTGTAAAGTTGGGCATTTTAACATGGGGGAGATACAGATTTGACTCACTTCTGCAGCCTGCCTCAAGAGGCCACTCAAGAATTGCAGTTTAATTCACTTCGGTGTTGGCTTCAAGAGGACGGGGATGTTGCCGCTTGGCCCAGACTGATCTCATGAAGTAGCGTGTGTATGAGACGCCAATTCATATTTCCATTTTGACGAGCTATTAACACGCATAATCGCTTTTCAGCATGTTTATGAACGCCGTTGACTTAACGTTATTACTGTGTATATAAATATATGACTTACCTCAACCCTATCCCTAAACCTTCCCGTCACTGGGGTTAATGGCATTTATGAGTCTCCCTCACCATCCTCAGGAAAAAAGATTGCTCCCAGATGTAGTTCTACATTTTGCTTCGTTTTGAGTGGGCATTTGATGGCGTGTACAGACACACGGAATCACTCGGACGTTAATGGCGTAGACATACACGCATACATGCGGATAGCTCAGAAATGCGTCGAGTTAACACGCCACTTGACTCGAAAGTGCCGTGTATGTTTACGCAAAAGTCATGATGTCATGTTGCTGAGCCAATCATTGCCCGAGCTCCACAGTGAGTTTGACCAGGTGTGTGAGCCAGCAACAATATATATTATTGTGGGATCACTTGTGGAGGACGAGGGTATGGAGGAAGCTGACCACTACCAAAATTTTTAAGGAAATGGAAAGCTTTCTTGGTGGTCCCATCCCCGCTAGTCTCGCTAAGCTCAAAGTCTCCTTTGTCCCAGCTGATTTCTCCCAGTTCAGAGTCTCCCGTGTCTCTAGAGTTCCCACCCAGCTTCTCTCTCCCGCCTCCTCTTCCAAACTCAGCCAGTCCATCAGCCTCCACTAGTTCCCTTCAGCCCTCGACTTCTCCAACACCACTGTGTTGTGTGAATTTGCCTCGGTTCTTCCTCTCTCCAGCTCCGCGCAGCCAAGAGGATCCCCCTGGCTTCGACGCCAGCCAATGTTCCCATCACTCCACCTCGACCTGTCGGCACTGCCTAGGCTTCTCTCCATCGACTCCACCATGGGCTTTCATCCTGATTGTTCTCTGGATTCTCACTTGGCTACGCCTCCTATCTTCTCCTCCCTCCTTTAATGCCACCCTGGTTTCTTCTGGCGAAGCTTCTTCTGGGTTCCTATCCTTCCTTGGCCCCTCGTCCGCCTCCAGAGCCCTCACCCTCCCTTCCACATCTCTTACACTGTCACTGTCGATCACAACATACTTCTTGACAGGCTGAAAAACGGGGTGGGGCTTTCTGGGATAGTCCTAAAATGGTTCAGGTCATACTTGGTAGGGGACGTTATAATGTGAGTATAGAGGACCTTAAGTTTGAGTGGACATCCATAACATGCAGAGTCCCTCAAGACTCAATTCTTGCGCCACTCCTATTCAGCCTGTACATGCTCCCGATTAACCAAATAATAAGAAAAAAACAAATCACTTACCACAGTTATGCAGACAACACACAGATTTACTTAGCCCTATTGCCTAACGACTACAGCCCCTTTGACTCCCTGTCCCAATACATTGATGAAGTAAACAGTTGGATGTGCCAAAACTTTCTTTAATTAAACAAAGACAAAACTGAAGTCATTGTGTTTAGAAACAAAGACGAAGTTCTCAAGGTGAATGCATTCCTTCAGTCTTGGGGTCTAATAACTAAGAACCAAGTCAGGAATCTTGGTGTGTCTTTAGAGTCAGAACTTAGTTTCAGTAGTCATGTCAAAGCATTAACTAAATCAGCATACTATCACCTAAAAAATATTGCAAGAATTAGATGCTTTGTTTCCAGGCAAGACTTGTGCATGCTTTCATCACCAGCAGGGTGGATTATTGTAACGGCCTCCTCACTGGCCTTCCCAAAAAAAACATAAGACAGTTATGAAAGTAAGTTACATGGTTATAAAACAGACTAATACAGAACACAGCGTCCAGGATTCTGAGAAGGACTATAAAATATGAACATATCACACCAGTCCTAAGGTCTTTACACTGGCTCCCAGTTACATTTAGGATTGATTTTAAAGTATTATTACTGGTATATAAATCATTCAAGGTGCTAGAACCTCAATATATGTGCAGATATGCTCACTAAATATAAACCCAACTGATCACTTAGATCATTAGGATCACATCAGCTAGAAATACCAAGGGTTCACTCTAAGCATGGAGAGTCTGCTTTTAGCTATTATGCCAGCTGCAGCTGTAACCAGCTTCTAAGGCCCGTCCACACTACTGCGTTTTCGTTTAAAAATGGAGACCTTTTGCTACGTTTGCACCTCCCGTCCAGACTAAAACGGGAAAAAGCGAAGACCTAAAACGGAGAAGTTTAGAAATGCTGCAGCTCCGTTTTGAGTTTTGAAACGCAGAAGGGCGTTTTGCGTGAGGACGAGACAAAACGAAGGACTTCAGAAACGCTGACGCAGAAGCTCACGCTCGGCTCTATGATTGGGTGTTAACAGTCATGACGTCTCCTTCCCTGATTCGTCAACTGTTCGTGTACTGTTCGTGTACTGTTTACACCGGCACGTGCATGCCCAGTGTTGGTGAATGCTCACGTGATTACACGTTTTCAGTCGATTTAATGTGGACGGAGATAATTTCTAATACGCAGATAAAGCGCTGGTGTGGACTGAGGTCGATATTCGCTTTAATCCTCCGTTTTTAAACGAAAGCGTGTGGACGGGGCCTGAGATCAGGTGTGCTCCTACAGTAGTCACATTCAAATCCAGACTCAAAACACTTCTGTTTAGCTGTGCATTTACTGAATGAGCACTGTGCCACTGTTCGTCCGACTGTTGCTGTATTGTTTTTTATTCAGGCCCAAGCCCTGAAGGGGACACTCATTAGCTAGGTCCCACAGAAAGTCAGATATTTTTGTTTGAATGTGGTCATGCTCTCTCTGAGCCTACGTCTCTCTCTCTGTCTCTGTGTCTGTGTGTGTGTTTGTAGGGGGAGGGGGCTTAACCATTTCACTGCTGTGTGCCTGTATAAAAAAAATACATTTCTTAAGCCTGGTATGTTTTAAAAAAGTTTTTATTTTGATTTTGTATAAGTAAAGGCATAATATAACCAGTTTAATTGTAGTGCATTGACAATAGTTTTATATAATTAGTTTATTAATTAAATTAACTTGGTCCATAAACTTGATCTGAAAATTTGGTCCATAAATCAAACACACTTGCATGTAATAATATGAAACTCGGTACACTTATAGATCACATCAGTTCAAACAGCTTTCGTGCTCTAAGTTTTTATGACAGTTCAAATGGAAGTTGGGAATTATGGGTTGTTTGAAAAAATCTCATAGGAGAAATACATCAAATTACAACGCATGTGTTTACCAATCACCACCAAACTCGGTGTGCATGAAGTCAAGACATTGAGGATGCTCAATTCCGGACGGATTTTTGATATCTCGAACGGTTTGGCCGTGGCGAGGAAATGAATTTTATGACTAAAAAAGGACACATAAAATGTGTTATAACTTTGCTCGTTTTACCTATAGTCACAAAACTTGCCATGTATATTGTTCTTGTCAAGCCGATTAACTTTCAAATTAACAGTAAGAAGCTCAGACCAAAAGAAAGTCAGATATTGTAGTTTAAATGTGTATTTTGTCTCTCTCTTGTCTCTTGTCTGTCTCTGTGAGGGAGGGAGGAGGGGGGGGGGTTGCTGGTGTCTGTGTTGTGTGTGTGTGTGTGTGTGTGTGTGTGTGTGTGTGTGTGTGTGTGTGTGTGTGTGTGTGTGTGTGTGTGTGCGTGCGTGGTGCGTGCGTGCGTGTGTGCGTGGGTGTGTGTGTGGCTGACTGTAGATTTTTCCTGCAAGTCCTTGTCTTTTTGCATAACAACTTTTAAATGACAAAATATGCATATAACTGTAACCTTTTAAATGTATAGTTTGGTTTAAATAGAAAGTAAGATAAATTGGTAAACTACAAATTGGTAATTGAAGCTGAATGAATTTAAATCCTCCCAAAGCTGGGGCTACATTTTTGCACATCGTGCAGAATAACCCTAAAGGCACCAAGGTGGCGGTGCCACCGGCTTTTTATATATATATATATATATATATATATATATATATATATATATATAGCTGCGAGCAGCGATGAAGGGCCAAAGCCGGCGGTACCGCCACCCGGTGCCTTTAGGTAACTAAAGGCACCGGGGTTGCAGTGCCACCGGCTTGGGCCACGCGATCGCATGCCAGCAGCTATATTTCTAAACTGTTTTAATTATTTACTGTATTTTATATATTTTTTATACTAAACTGTTTTAATTATTCTGATTCCTTTTGATTATTTTAATTTATTGTATGTAAAGCACTTTGGATTACAATTGTGTATGAAATGTGCTATGTAAATAAAATTGCTTTGCCTTGCCTTACAGTGTGAGGACATACACTCTTTGAAAAAAGGTTCAAAATGCACACTGTTATGTCGCTGAATCATTGTATTTTTGTAGTTGTAGTTTCTTTAAGTTTATTAAAGAGATATTGCTATTTGAACGTCATCATCTTTTTCCATCATCTTCGTGGACCTAAACCATGACAATGTTATATTTCCATGATCTGTTTGAGTACTCAATTCTTATTGGCTCTAAGGTGTGCAATAAAAACATTTTTCACAGATAAAGTTATTTTGTATCCATTGTATCCATCACCCGTTTGACAGCGATCCCGGTCCAGAGCACAGCCATTCCCAGAGCCGGATTTAACCTGAGTGCGCCAGAGCCCGAAGGACAGGACGACAGTGTCATCGCCCTGGATGAGGTACCCCAGAATGAGTCTGACCAGGAGTGTGAGACGGCAACTCCAGCGGCCAAGGGAACGGAAACCGAGAACTAGCTGATAGACTTCATTGAGGAGTTATTGACTCCCACCCAATTCCACCCGGAACCTTCATCATCGCTGTTTCTAGACAGCTCTAAAAACAGCATGGACTATGATTTACCGGTATTCACTTCATCGACCGGCATGGACTTGTGTCATAGTTACCATTATTCTGTCAGGATTCCTATTGCCACCATCACCACAGAGCTCAGCCAGTCCTCCAGCCCCTGTTCCCGGATCTTTCCAGCCCTGTGCCGACTCCAGGGATGCCCTGCTGTGACCTTACAAAAACCTCATGTTTACAATGATTTCAGTCATCACTAGAAAGTTATCATGCTTTTCACTTTAGAATACTGATCCAAAAAATTAGTAATTCCTTCTGAAGTATTTAATAACACTTTACTAGTGGGTTACCATGATCTTTATTTTGAATGAATTATACATTATGCATTATTGATTGAATATCAGCTGTAAATAAATGAATAACCATGCAACAAACTGAAAGCAATGAAAACTAGGCCTAGTTTTTATAAATAATTTGAATTACTATTATTATTATTGTATTTTAATTTTAGTAAATTTGTTGTTTTGTCACATTTTATTAGTTGCCTATTTTATAAATAAGTATTTTTTTAAATGGTTTTAATTTTGAGTAAATTATACAGAATGCAGTGTGACTCTTCGTATACTGCACATTTATAGTACAGAGAAGGCATTTCTGCAAATAACTGTACAGAACAAGAATATATTTTCTTTAAATAGCATGTATGATTATCATCACATAGCTTGATTCAACATAACAGACATTCTTGCTGAAAACAAAACCTTTTTTGCAAGTTTTTTTTTCCAGGTTAAAGAGTTCTTCGAATATAATAATAGCAATCTAATATGCATTTATGGATAATTATACCAAATCACAGATTCTCAGCTGACAATAGACTGCTTATAATCAAACTCAATCAAACTCAAAAGTAATTTGTGGAACAGCAAGCCTTCATCAGAGTACAAAAGTTTTCACTAGGAAAGAGCACACAAAGACAAAATTGATTCTGTACTTGTCTTATAATATCCTTATTGGGATGTTCAGGGTATAGTCTGAAAGTGTGTGTGTTTCCTTTCAGGATCCAACAACATTCCAAAATGTACACAAAATTGAATTTTTTGAGATAGTAAAAGGTTTAGTTTTTTGTTTTTCATTATTTCTATTAGTTATTTTTCCATTTTTGTACTGATATTAAAAACATTATTAAAATTAGGGCATTTTTATGCCATTTAATATATATTATTAGGAGCACAATACTAATACTGTATTTGACCCCCTTTTGCCTTCAGAAACTGCCGCAATTCTACGTGGCATTGATTCAACAAGGTGCTGAAAGAACTCTTGGAAATGTTGGCCCATATTGATAGGTTCAGCATCTTGCAGTTGATGGAGATTTGTGGGATAGACCATCCAGGGCACAGATGTTTAGTACAGGGAACTCACTGTCATGTTCAAGAAACCAATTTGAAATGATTGGAGCTTTGTGACATGGTGCATTATCCTGCTGGAAGTTTCCATCAGAGGATGTGTACATGGTGGCCATAAAGATATGGACATGGTCAGAAACAATGCTCAGATAGGTCGTGGCATTTAAGTGATGCCCATTTGGCACTAAGGGGCCTAAAGATGCCAAGAAACATCCCCCACACCATTACACCACCGCCAGCCTGCACAGATGGATATATGTTCTCATTCTGTTTACGCCAAATTCTGGCTCTACCATCTGAATGTCTCAACAGATATCGAACTCATCAGACCAGGCAACATTTTTCCAGTCTTCAACTGTCCAATTTTGGTGAGCTCTTGCAAATTGTAGCCTCTTTTTCTTATTTGTAGTGTAGATGAGTGGTACCCGATCAGGTCTTCTGTTGTTGTAGCCCATCCGCCTCAAGGTTGCATGTGTTATGGCTTCACAAATGCTTTACTGCATACCTCGGTTGTAACGTGGTTATTTCAGTCAAAGTTGCTCTTCTATCAGCTTGAATCAGTTCGGCCCATTCTCCTCTGACCTCTAGCATCAACAAGGCATTTTCGCCCACAGGACTGCCGCATACTGGAATGTATGCGGCAGTCATTTCCCCCTTTTCACACCATTCTTTGTAAACCCTAGAAATGGTTGTGACTGTGAAAATCCCAGTAACTGAGCAGATTGTCAGAATACTCAAGCACCGGCCCGTCTGGCACCAACAACCATGCCACGCTCAAAATTGCTTAAATCACCTTTCTTTCCCATTCTGACATTCAGTTTAGACATTCAGGAGATTGTCTTGACCAGGACCACATCCCTTCCCTAAATACATTGAAGCAACTGTAATGTGATTGGTTGATAGATAATCACATTAATGAGAAATTGAACAGGTGTTCCTAATAATCCTTTAGGTGAGTATACAGTAAAACGATGAAACTGATTTTCTTGTTTTAAAAATGAATACATAAATGAATTTCTATTGTAACAACAACCTAATTTGAGTAATCAGTACTTTTTTTTTTGTCCTCTGGTTTCTTTTGTTTATCCTCCACTGTCTTCTCTTCTGAATTTTCAGTTGGGAGACACTCTTTATCTGCTCTTATTTTTCCATAACTCTTCATGTCTGTTGGAGTCTTTTCTCATTACATCTCTGCATTTCTGTCATCTTATTGTGGATGAATGGTATCATCTAGGGTTGCAATAGTCGTAATATTTTGATTATACACTGATCAACCACTAAAACTAAAACTGCCTTCCTATAGGTCCCCCTCATGCTGCCAAAAACAGCCCTGGTATGTCGAGGAAAAGAGCTGCAAGAGCTCTAAACTTGTCCTGTGGCATCATGTTGTGAGGTGGGGCTCCATGGATTAGATTTTTCATCAAGCACATCCAGTATGCTCAATTGAGACGAGACAATGCCCAATGTTTCCCAGCAGAGCATTGCCCTGAGCATCACACTACCTCCACCAGTGCCTGTGATGACAGGTGTCATCATAGGCACTTTGTCGAGGTCTACTGGTAAGTGTTCTGACACCTTTCTTTAATGGTCAGCACTAAGTTTTTTTTTGCAATTTTTTTGAGCTACAAAAGCTCTTTTGTGCTGTGCGATCGTACAGGCAGCCGAGACCTTTGTTCCCCATGTGCATCAATGAGATTTGGGCACCCATGACCCTAACGCCAAATCACCTGTTTTTCTTCCTTGCACCCCTTTTGGTCAGGCACTAACCTACTGTAAACACCCCACAAGACCTGCTGTTTTGGAGATGATCTGATGCTGTTGTCTAGCCATCACCAATTGGCCCTTGTCAAAGTCACTCGGATCTTTCAACTTTTTCTGCTTCGAACTCATGAAACACAAGAACTGACGGTTCACTTTGCTGCCTAAAATACCCCACCCCTTTCGTACGAGCCATTGTAATAATATAAAAAATGATATTCACCACACCTGCCAGTGGTTTTAATGACATGGATGATCAATTTAATGTACATTATGAACTTTGAATTTGTCTCTAGCGCAACATAAGGTCGTTGCCGCAAAAACACTGCGGAAAATGTTGCGGAAATTAAATATTTGCTATTATATTTCTGATAACTGAAAGCTAGCAAGGTCTGGTTAATCAGTTTTGACCGAACATATATGTATTCATCAGTTATATAAATCATTTAAAAAAATATTGTTCAATATACATATTAAGCTGAATGGTCCACTCCACATACAATAAATACTTCAGAAGAAAATATTATCTTTATCTTATTTTTCTGGATCTTGTGAATGACCTAATGTGGGTGGCCCAATATGTCATCCTTGAGCTCACAATACTCGTTTCTGTTTCCTAAAAACTAGATTTGTTAGGCTTTAAACAAATGTCATATTTAAAAGTATTTTTCAGTGTAAGGACTCAAAAGTGTGAGACAAGTGCATTTAGATGAATAACAATAATAATACTAATATAAACAAGCGTCTTAAAAAAATAACTTTAAATTATGTAAAGTATTATTTATTTGAAACCACAATTTATGTAAAATGTACAAAATTATAAAATGTTACCCTCATTTTTCATCACAGTTGTAGGACATGAGCAAAAATAATTTTTGTACATGTACATATTTCATAAATTTTCATTAAATAATATTATTGATTGATTGATTGATTGATTGGTTCATTTTTTTTTTTGTCAAGGTGTGTAATGAAGCATCAGTTGACAAATTGTGAACATTATCTAAAAAATTACTACTGGGACTTGTGCCTGTAGTTGCAGAAACACCCATATTCTGCAACCACGGGCACTCTAAACCGTGGCATTATTACCATAGAAACATATAAAAACACTTGTGCCAAGAAGATACTTTTTGTTTGTGTCCATAAACAATATTTTTGCACCCCGCAGATGTCGCTGTGTTCTACCCCGCGTGCACAAAGCACGTTGCTCCTGCAGATTCCCATAATGCCTAGTGTTTACCTCCGCTCTGAGTCTAACAGCACTGATGCTGCTCACTGGCTCTTCTGGTTACCAACTGAAACCCAGCATATATCTAGAAGTGCTGCATGCATCAGAACGTCACCATATACCGGGACAAACCCAGCATAGGTCGCCATACGAGGACCGGAGATTGTCGCCAGCTTCGGAGCGTGTTTATGTTCGTGGCTGCGGGGTTGGACACTTCCTCTCTCTTATTCTGAGGTGAGCGCGTGTATAAACTTATATCCATGCAGATCATTCTCTTGCATTACATTTGTTTATGCTTTTACATGTTATCTCAACTGCAACGACATTGTGTTCAAGAGCGCGCGCATCACTGCACGCGCCGCACTGCGCTTTTAAACACTTTTAACATGTCTCGGTGTTATGTATAATGAAACTAATGCAAGATAGTCTAAGCAAGATGCACACGAGTTATTTTACTTTTATGTAACTTAGGTGATTTGAACAGCCTCTTAATGTCTTTAGGTAGTTTAGTCGTTCACTTATAAACATTCATCATTTACCTGTAACACGGTAACTTCGTGTTAATCGGCACTGTTACGAAAAATGAGTAAAAAAAGACATTAAACTGCGTAAAGGAGATTTCTTATTCTTAATGATTATAGAGAAGCAACAGTAATTGTAGTAATTATTATATTTTGGTGTAGACATAAATGATAACAGTGTGTCATGCCAAACAGTTTTACACCTCCCGGCTGTTGCGTCATCAGTAAACAGCAGTCTGTCTGATTTGATAAGTAGCGATGTCGGTTTCTAGAAACGAATTGTTCATTTGAGTCGGATCTTTTAAATGAACGATTCGGTCAGGATTGATTCGTTCAGTTACCGAGACAGGTGTTTGACTTGTCATGAGTTGAGAACAGATTTGTGATCTAGTAATAGTTTCATGTTACAGATCAACAAACGGATGTTGACGGAAATAGATATTGATATTCATAGTATGTATGTTTGTGTGTCTGTACATTTTTTTTGTTGGTTTAATTAATTGAATCATGATGCAGCAAATTGAACTCAACCAGCACACGTGCAATAAACATCTTTATTTATACATGTGTTTATTGGAATATGTAACATGACATTATGGGTTTTGCTCTGCTCAGTTTTTCTCTGCTCACTATATATTAGGGCTGTAATCAACCAAAGAAATCCTTCAGTCAACCAAGGTCTTGTCCTGCGCGACGCAATTAATCGACTAAAAAAAAAAAAAATAAACGGATGTTTTGATTGAACATTTTTAAACAATTGTCATAGAGCATTTATAAAACAACAACGAAAAAACATCGAAAATAAATAAAACTATAATAATTATACAATTCTTTGAAAATTAAGTGATTTTTTTAACTGCAAGTGAGGAGCTCTGTCCTTGGTCTATTGACAGTCACAATCGCGCACCTGATCACACCACACGCTACAAAATAATATAACTGCTATAGCTGCCACATAATGAAAAATCTAAAAAAGCTCTCGTTTATACATGCTGTATTCTTCTTTACTTACAAAGCTATGGGTTAACTTTTGTCCAGCCGATCTGTTAGGCGTTTTAAAACAACAGACAAAATAGCCTAAAAAACAATCTGAAATCTAGGCTCTGTTGTAAGATAGCATATACGTTTAATTTCGTTTTGTTACATTATTTAGGCTACTTTCAAATGAGTCAAGTGTACAAATAAAAACCTATTAAGAAAACAATCTATTGAGTCAGTATGATAAAGCCGTTAAAAGAGCTGCTCACGTCTTTTGCGCGCTCAAGTTCGATTTCAAATAGGCACGCGATGTGCGCGCTCATAATGGAGCAATGCGGTCGCCACCGTCGCCTACCTCCACAAAAATGTAGCCAGACAAAAGATTTAGATTTCTTGGACATTCTGTCGACTAAAGTAGCGTGAACTGAATGAATACAGCAAAATTACCTACCGGTACATCCCTTATTGAGCGCGAGCAGCAGCGCAGCCAGCCATGTGGTTCCCGAGTGTGTTATGTGTGTGCGCTAAACTGTGGCGCAGGTACAAGAAATAGCCTAAATTAAAGCATTTAAAGATGGGGATAAAACATAGGCTAATTATATTTAGAATACAGTAATAAATAACTGCTTTATAAAGGAATAAATATCAAGGAGTAAATCATTGAAAATGTATTTCTATTGGCAAAAAAAAATAAAAAAAATAATGCGACTGGTCAACCAATAAGAATTTCAGTCGACCAAGACGGCATCGACTGATTAGTCGACTAAACGACTAAAGTGGACAGCCCTACTATATATATATATATATATATATATATATATATATATATATATATATATATATATATATATATATATATATATATATATATATATATATATATATATATATATATATATAAGGAAAAAAAATCATTCTATTTAGAAACAGTTTAATGGAGAAATGTATTATTACTTAAACTGTCAGGTTTCACATTAATATTAATACAGTTAGCACAGTTTTCTAACCTGAAATATTATAGCACATCCATATCAAATTTACAGTCTTGCTTCATATTTGTCAGATTTGTTAATTAATTACTTTGATTTAGCCTCACTGCTTGTTTGACAGTTAAGCTGTGCATTAGAAAGTCATTATAAATAATTAGTTGGATTGTGCTGTATGACTGCTGACAGATAAACATATGATGTTTGGGTGAATGTTTACAGCAAAGTCTTGTGATGCATTTAAACTGTTTTTAAATAAGCTTTATGATCATCTAAAAAAATCACTCCAGGTGTGCTTGCAGAAAAGGGCTCTTGGTAGATAGATTAATGATTTCACACATCCCTGTCTTGTTTTACATTGTGCTCTGCTCCTATATTGTATATTTTAAGTATTTTTAGAGTGTGGGCCGTGTGGAATAGCACAGAGCGTGTGAGTTTCAGGACTACACAAATCACATGTCTGTAGTGATTCACATGAAAAGCTTTGTATCCTAGCAACACGAGAGATGCACAACCGCTGGCTGGTATCAGTGAATGACAGCTATAGGGCTTGTTGTCAATAAGCTGATGAGCTGCTGTTTACTTGCAAACTTATCAAAGTTTGGGTTGTTTAGATGCACAAATGTAAGTGGCTCCTTGCAAGTAGAGATGTTATTTCAATGTTGTTTATAGAGTGTTCTCTGTTGCAGAAAAATATCATTTTGAAACTTTAAGTAGTGTACTTGTGGCGTTTCAAATTTAAAAAAGACGGAAAAGCATCACAAAAGTATCATAAATGTGGACTTTATATAATTTGTGCACTATTTTCAAAGTCTTCTAAAACCTTACTGTACGTTCACACCACTGCTGACTTGAGCGGCAAAGAAGCTCTGGCCGCGCTGTCAAGAATGCTTGTCAAGAAGTACTGGGAATCTTGTTGACGCTTTGGGCGCTCTGATGTAGCAGGGAGAAGAAAAGTGTCACAACATGAAATGAAATTAACAAAAGAAAAAAAAACATGCAATACAAATATGCATACAACCCATGTATTTTAGATTTACTATTTGCTTTAAATTAAATTAAGATTGTATTTTTGGTAATTGAACCTGAATGAATTTAAAATTAATGTGCTATATTTCATACATTGTCAAATATATTTGTTTTTCTTAAAATTTGAACTAACATTAACTTTATTCTCAGCTTAAATAATTTGATTCTTTATAAAATAAAACACATTTGATTTTTCTTTTTTAATCAATGTATAATGTGTAACTGAAAAATAAACAGATTAGAGCTCTGTTCAAGGACAAGAAATTAAAACCAATGCGACATGATGAATGTCCAAGAGATGGCAGAGAGGGAAATATTTTGGTTGCTTAGCACAATGTTGTGTTATATTGCGAGTGTACACAAATATATTCCAGTTTGAATAATGTCCTGTATGGAAAAAAGGACAGAGTATGTTTTTATGTCTCCATTGTTCAGTCACGCCTCACACACACAGACATTATTTTTCTAATCAGAACAGGCAAGTAATATCATGTCTTGTCCCTTAAAAAAATGTAGATAACTATAGGAACCGAGTTTCGGTGCCACCGGCTTGGGCCCGTCATCGCTGCTCGCAGCTATATTTATTATTATTATTATTTGCATTAGTACAATTGGTCAAATCAGTGTCACCATGAGCAAATGAATTGCATTCCTGCTTAAAATGAGTGTTCAGTAATATTTCAAATAGTGGTCACATGGTCCTTATTAGCCAGGGGTGGGGCCACTGTCCTGCAGATTTTAGCTCCAACCCTAATCAAACACACCTGAAGCTAATCAAGGTCTTCAGGATTACTAAAGTTACAGGCAGCTGAATGATTTTTTCAGGGTTGGAGCTAAACTCTGTAGGACAGTGGCCCTCCAGGATCGACGTTCCCCACCCCTGCTTATAAGCAAACTACTTTGTCATAAATCAGGGGTGCCCAACCCTGCTCCTGCCGATCGACTGTCCTGCACAGTTCATCTCCAACCCTAATCCATAGAGCCCGACAGATAAAGGACTAAAAGGACTAACTTAAAGCACATAACTAGGTAAAAATAATTAACAATAATAATAAAAACATTAAGGATTTATTTTTTGTTAAACTGTTAATAAATTGCTGCCTTTTGATCAATAAAATTTAATTTAAAGGGGTCATGAACTGGCTTTTTAAATGTTTTTATTTTGTTGTCTGAGGTCAACTTATGATGTTCGCTTGGTTTTTACCTTCAAAAATATAAAAATGAATAAGTTATGGGCTATTTTCTTCCCTAGTTTTCAGCCTACTTGAAAAATGCTCGGATTTTATGGGCGTATCGCATTGAAGACTAGGAAGTAAACGCCCACTGCTGTGAGTGGATAACAGTTTTGCATATTATAATGAGCTTCAACTCTGTCGTTGGTTTCGGTCAGTGCACGTGGGGGAATTTGTTTTGAAAACCACTGTTGTAAAATGGCAACCGGAATGATTCGCCCATACATGTTTGACCCAGAGTCCGATCCGAATCACAGGACAATGAACCAACAGCACCTCGAATACAATGGATACTTGTAGACACATACACATAATTATTAGATATCAAACGATCTGTTACAATGCAATGCTAGCCGAGTAGATTATTTATTTCTAAAATAAAAATATTACTCGCATAAATGTGTTGCACCATTCCTGTTGGATCCAATATAGAAGGTACAGCGCCTTTTTTAATTTTAATCAGTCTACAAATCCAGCCTCGAACTGTGTCTTGTTCACAAAACAATCCTCTGTGAAATGAAGCGAACATACGGATAATGTTTTACACTCATCTGCTGGAACGTCATTAAAAACAAATTTTAACCAGGCATTCCTAATATTGGAATCCAGAGGAAGCTTATGCAGCGACTGTCTTCTTCCACAGCCAGGCACGGCACAACATTTTGTCAACGGAATGTTTATTGCTGGTAGCTCGCTCCGGTTTGTCATCACGAGGTATGCTTTTGTTTACCTATGCGTGAATGTGCGAATTGGTGGGCGGGGCTAAACTGGCCGTGTTGAAGTAGGCGTTGATGAGCGGGTGGGGTTTTAGCGTCATTGACGTCATACTTCCACACTTTCAAAAACGAGACGTTTGTTGAGGCTGGTGTCAATAAAAGCTTTTATTGGACTAACAAGGTCGTTTTTAGTTCTGAAACTTACAGGATATTCTTATAATATGATGACCTCTTTCTTGTTTCAAGTATTTTCTTTGGAGTCAGACCTTTTTTAATGGTTCAAAAACCCATTTTGAGTGAGTGTTTTGCAGGTTTGACTTAGTTGAGGGAAAGCTATCAGTAAACAAAACAATTTTGGTCTGAATAATCGCATGAATTCAGAAGACATGTTTTTTTAGTGCACAAGTAATATGAACCGCTTTTTTGATACATACTGCGTACTTTTCAAAGCTTGAAAACTTCTATTCATTCCTTTTCTAAGGCACAAATATTCTTTTGTTTTATCCTAGCATATTTGTTTCCCTCTTTCTTGTCCGTCTTGTTTCGTTTCAGTTTCATGTTCCTGGTCTGAGAAGGATTTGTACCCTTCCACACAAATACTAAGCCGCTCTGACCACTTCATATAAGGTTTATCAGTTGCGTTGTAGACATTGTATTCCTTCTGCTGATGCTATATGAAAGTGTAGAGCAAACAGTCGCTGTACAGTCTGTTCTTGTAGACCTGAATTTGCTGTTCTTAAAACTGCCGCTTACTCTGTGCAGCGAGTAAATCCTGCCTTAGATCCTGCCTAGTCTTTGACTAAAGGAAATAGGGGATCAGCAGTGATTGTGTTTATTTCCTCATGCTTGTTTGATATTTGGCTGTTCAAGAGGAAATTACTGTGGGCTTTTAAATATATCTTTGAATGCTGTAAGGCAGGAAAAAATGACACACAAAGAGATGTTTAATGGTGAGAGGGTTTGGATACCAGTCACATAAAGGGATTTATTTCACATTTACCAGCTTATGAGGACTATTCAAGCGTTTACATTCAAAGACGGCAATATGATTCAGAGCAACAACTTCTTTACAGGAAGCAAAATATTGACTGAGTGCTGGATGGGGAAAAAGGGTACGTTTGATTTCTCATCATAACACACTGAAACGCACACATGCTCTTCTTAATGAGGTCATTGACAGCTCAAAGGTTCGAGCATGAAGGATGCACTGGTTAGTCAAGGGCAGGGCGTCCATTAGCACTTGTGTGGCTTTTCTATTTGTTTTTGTTGGTTTATGTTGTATTGCGTTGTTGAGAGATAGCAGGTGTAATTTGAATGTTCTTTCAAGCAGAAATACTCACAAAGTGTCACACAACTCAGTTCTTTCTCTCCACACAGAAATAGAATGAGCAAGCATTCCCTTTTGACGTTCCTCTGATAAAGTAATCAATGAACCATGGTTGGTCATTGAGTGGAAGGTGTGTGTGTGCGCTTAATACTAAAAGCCTCCTGTCACTGACAAATTCATTGTATGAATTTGCCTTTCCTCATTTCACAGAAGAAGCTCGAAGAAATTTTGACAGCCTAATTTAACATTTTAAGACAGAATAGACTTGATTGCTGGATGGAATCACTAATGAGTTGTCAAGATATTTTCGGGTCCTCAGTAGAAGCATGAAAGCATGCATTTATTTAGATTGCAAAACAAAAAAACTAAAATCCATTTGTACAAATTTAAAATTAAACAAAAATTTCGAAGTGAGATTGGCATATTTCAGCCCGGTTCTCATCGCAAGACGTCAATAGGTGACAGCTTTTGACATTGCGTCTACATCCGACGCACATGGCACCCTTTAGTATCAATATGAGACAAGTGTCTATATATATATATATATATATATATATATTAGGGGTGGGGAAAAAATCGATTCTTAGATGCATCACGATGCGGACGTGAACGATTTTGAAATCGATTCACAAATGTAAAAAATCGATTTTCAAAAAAAAAAAAAGTATTATTTTATATATATTTATAATAACGTATTGACGCAACGTGAAAGACGGAACTCTGAAGCGCAGAAGTGCAGTGGCTGATTACGACCGTCTGTGGCATGCACATAACAGAGACGCAGACGCGATGACTGAGCGCCGAATCCAAACACCCTCCTCGTTAAAAGCTGACGTGTGGAGGGGTGTGCGATAGCACGATTTTTGATCGTGGATGATTAAAATGTCTCCACTATCTGCTTTTGAAGAAATATCGTAGCATCGTGTTACAGTGCATTCTATCAGTTCAGTTCTGGCGCATCTGTCTCAACTGTACAACGCGACGTAGCCTACACATCACACGTTAATGAATAGGTACGGGACACAGCAATTCACAAAAGTTCATTATTTGCATAAGCCATGCCGGTTAAACATTTAATTCACGTGCTGATGCGCTGTTCCCGACGCTCACACAGGCACTAGAAGCCTGTCAAACAGCGCCTGAACACTGGACTAAGTTATCTTTCGAGTCTTATGCTAATACTGTTAAACACATACAATGTTTCCATAAACAGAACTGGCTATGTCTAAAGTGAAAGCAAACATTTGAGAGACAATCTGGTGTAATATGCGTCTATATTAAACGCGTCGCTTGCTGGTCTAAAGCGACAGGAGTAAATGGTACTGCCGCTCGTCCTTAAAGGGATAGTTCACAAAAAAAAATCTGTCATTATTTACTCTAATGTTGTTCCAAACCTGTATTCATTTCTTTCTTGTCCTGAACACAAAAGAAGGTTTTTTTTTGTTTTGTTTTTTAATGTGAGTTACCAAACAGTTGCTGGTCCCCATCAACTTCCAGGAGAGAGAGAGAGAGAGAAAAAAACTATGGATAACAAGTATGCTGCTAGTTCAGGCACACATTTACTTTCCTGTTGGTTCTTTGCAATGTTAATCAAATATATTATTAATTCTTTATGGGTCATTACTTTTTACTTTTAAAGCAAAGTATTTATAGTCACACACACACACACACACACACACACACACACACACACACACACAAAAAAGATTCAGATAATCGATTTAGCATCGAATCGGAAGCCCTCTGAAATCAGTAATCGAATTCGTGAGGTGCCTAGAGATTCCCACCCCTAATATATATATGTATATATATATGTGTATATATATATATGTATATATTAGGGCTGTCAGTTTATAAACCCATTTTAACGGCGTTAATTTTTTTATTGCGCGATTAACGGTCTTTTTGTCACATGCTTTTGCAACAGGACGCGGCATGCGTCCTGATCCATTTCGCCGTCTCGCGCTCGTCATCCAGTCAAAGCCGAAACGTGTGTTTGTGGCATGCCTGTTGTTTTGTTTTCGATCTAGCTAGATCCACTTGCTCTTTGGTCGAAGAAGCAACAAAACGTCCTCGCGCGGCGCAAGCCATTGAAATGAATGGGTATCAGAGCGCAGCGCGAGGATGTTTTGTGCCGCACACACTCGTTTCTGCTTGCGAGCCGGCCGTTTTGAGTGGATGACGAGCGCAGAGACACCGAAATGGATGCCCTAAGATTCTGAATTGGAAAGTTTACTTTTAAAAAGTTGCCAAACTGTCCCACTGACAAGACCAAGTGATCTGTGTGTTTTGTCGTTGTGAACTGAGCAATCATCATCGCAGCAGCACGTCCAGTCTGAAACACCACTTGATGATGGCCAAGCACACACACAGCTGATGCGAATTCTCCACCCCTCGTCAATATTAGGACCTGTAAGTATTTTTTTCACCCTTTTATTGGTACACAGTGTTACATTGTGTGAGAGATTATTTATATAGTGTAAAATTTAACACTATTCCAATGTTATTTTCAATAATAATAATAAAAAAAACATTTGCACTAAACAAGCCAATCCACTTTTCCATGTTGATAAGAGCATTAAAATGAGAAAAATAATGTAACAAAAAGAAATCAAAAGATATGTAGAATAGATAAAAATGTGCGATTAATCGCGAGTTAACTATGACATTAATGCGATTAATCGCGATTAAATATTTTATTCGTTTGACAGCACTAATATATATATATATATATATATGGGCCAGAAGGCGCCTCCTAGTGGTGTAACCCTAACACTACCCCAGACCTAAACTTACCCTTAACCGAAGCGTGTTATATTGGCGCTAAAGGGTGCCATGTTCGTCGAATTTAGATGCAATGTCAAATAGGGCTGTGCTCAAAATATCGATACAGCGAAATATCATCATGAACTCCTGGCGATTCGCGTACTCGATACAGCAGCTGCCGTATCGCGTATCGATACTGTTGTGCTTTTGAATGAAGCCAATTCAGGCAGGGCTCAGAATTTCATCGCGGGTATTGTGCATACTTATTATTATTTACATACATTGCAAACATTGATTCACTTAAGCTTTTATTTTGTATTATAAAATCAAATCAGTAGTTTGAAAACATGAGACGCAATTTCAGGAACAGCGCGAGTTCAATGGTGCTGCGTCTGCTCTCTCGTCTCTCAAACGGCTGCTCAAGGCAAGCATCCAGCGCTGCAGCAGCCAGTTAAACTACACGCTCACGTTTCAGGAGTCGGGACATGAGGGAATATTCACTTGCTTAATCAGGTCAGCATTGCATCGTGACTAAAGTTTACCATTTGCGCGTCTTTAAGTCTTACCGGTTTAAATATTCAAAAGACTTTAAACTGTTCAGTACTTGCGCGCTCTCTGAGATATGGTTTTCGCTGCGTGCATTTAGACTAGAGTCAGCCGCCTCACACACAGCTCGCGTGATTATATCGCTTTAACGGACATACACGCAAAATTATGTTAAATTTCGGTCTTGGTAAGTATCCTCTAAACACAGTTGGTTATTTTGGTTATAAGCATTAGCGTTTTGAGATATTCTGCTGTCACTCTCTTCTCTTTACCTTGAGCATGTCAATCAATTGTTGTTTCTGCATAAAAATCTGAAAATGTAATCATTTAAAATGATTTCAACATAGAAGAAATGACTTTGTTTGGTGCACATTTGAACACTTAAGACCAAATTGCTGAATACTAGGTGTTGAGAAAACTATGTTAAATTTAAGTTGTTACCGTTTTTGCTTTTATGGAATGATTTAAGTTGTTTAGTCATTGAGCAGTGTAGACATGCTTCAGTGTCACTATAATTGTCATTTCAGATATTGAGGCAGACTTTAAGGAAGAGCCATTCTCAGCATTTTTATTTAACTAATTTTTTTATGACAAAAAATAAATTGTTTTTCAGTTATCACAACTGTTGTAGCACTGTTACTAAACTCAGCTCAAAATAAATTCCAAATTGATCTGTATCGTGATGACGTCATCGTATCGTGGCTTTAGTATCGATAATGCGTATTCGTATCGTGACATTGTTGGTGATACACAGCCCTAATGTCAAAAGCGTCACCGACATGACGCCTTAGGATGAGAAGAGCCCGATCTCATGAAAGTTCGTATTTATAGCACAAATGTCATTTCTCGTGCCATTTATACTCCAAAAACAGTTTTTGCGTGTATATGGTACGCGTTTTTGGCGTGAATATAATACGCACTTTTTGGTGTGTAATATGCACAAACTCCCCTCCCCCCTAAACCTACTCCAGGGTTTTTTAGTGTGTAGCATATACACGCAAAAAAACATTTTGCTGTATAAATGCCAGGAGAAATTACATTTGTGGTAAAGATAAGCATTTTCATTTTCATGTGTTGGGTGAGAATGCGTTGCATATTTAGTCTAACACTGATCCTACTGGTTCTGTTGGTTGAAGTTGACAGTGTCAGTTGTGAAGATCATGAGAAATGCAGTTAAATGTCTTTATTTGGATTCATTAGATTATTAATTATACTTTATCAAAATTGTGCTGATATTCAGTACAGTAGCACAAATTTAGAGTGTGATATTGCTTTTATGCAACAAGAAAAAAGTAAACAAATAAGATAAAATTGCATTTTTTAAAGTAGATTATTTAATACTTCACACAGCATCTTAAACACCGATCATGCATGAGATGCGGCACAACCATCAAAGACCTACATTAGGGCTTAAGGCTTCACAATAGAATTTCGAATCACAATTACGATTGCTGATGTCACAACGTGATCGCTCAAAGCCGCGATTACAAAAATAAGCCGAATTACGACTACTTCAGGGAACCCAGCAGTGACGTAGGTGCTACGTTAATTGGTCAAACACACTCGAAACACCAGCTGCCATTTTTAAATGTGAGTGTACACGGACTATACTTTATCTTTACGCCACAAACTTCTCAATCATGGAAAAACAGTGATAGATGGACCTCTCAACCTTTACGCTAAACAGAAAATCCAATTTTGGGATTGTGTATGTTTGCAACTTTGAGGGGATCTTATGATTTTT
>JAQIUQ010005064.1:257500-387500 GCA_030378365.1 Hybognathus amarus | reverse complement strand
TTTTTTTTTTATTTTTTATTTTTTTTTTTTTTTTTTCTAGCGACTATTCGGGCACTTTTGAGGCCCTTAACATGCTCGAAAACTCTTGAAACTTTGCACACGGGGTCAGAACCCGCGGCCATCAGAGCCGGGCTGAAGCTGGTACCCGGGCGTGGCAGGGCGGCTCGTCAGCGCCCCCTGGAATGGGGTCCGAACACCTGGTCCATAACTCAAACACACTTGCATGTAATAATATGAAACTCGGTACACATGTCGATAGCAGAATTTCATCTATACCTCGCGTTCTTACTTTTTACCCCAGCCCAACAGGAAGTTGGCTATTGAGGTTTTTTTGTAAAACACACGCAATGAACTTTTAAATACTCCTCCTAGAGCTCTGATCCAAATTCGACGAAACTCGGTCAGCGTGAAGTCAAGACATTGAGGATGAAAGTTTGTGTGGGGATTTTCGATATCTCGAACGGTTTGGCCGTGGCGAGGAAACGAAACTATGGCGAGAAACGTGAAACAGGAAGTGTGTCATAACTTCAGCATACATTAACTGATCTGGATGAAACTTCAGCAGTGCGTTCGCTGTAAGAGGACGATCACATGGATGTGACTATTGTGAGTCAAAGTTATAGCGCCACCAACTGGCAGCAGGAAGTGTGTCACTTTCAAAATGCTTTGAAATCACCCTCTTATTTTTACCCGATTTGCTTCAAACTTCATCTGTATAATGTACATACACGGCAGATGAAGACCTATGAATGGATTCTTGATATCTTTGAAACTGTTGCCGTGGCGACGCATCAAACTTTACCATTCTTTTAGGATGCATTCTTTTAGGGATTCGAACATTTGTCCATAAATCAAACACACGTGCATGGATTAATATGAAACTCGGTACACTCATAGATCACATCAGGCCAAACAACTTTCGTGCTCTAAGTTTTACGACAGTTCAAACGGAAGTCGGGAATTATGTTTTTTTTTTTTAAATAATTGTCCTAGAAAAACATCAAATTACAACCCATGCTGTTACCAATCACCACCAAACTCGGTGTGCATGAAGTCAAGACATTGAGGATGCTATATTCCGGACGGATTTTTGATATCTCGAACGGTTTGGCCGTGGCGGATTTTTTTGACTAAAAAAGGACACATATAGTGTGTTATAACTTGGTTAGTTTTACTGACAGTTACAAAACTTGCCGTGTATATTGTTCTATTCAAGCCAAACAACTTTCTAATTAACAATAATAAGCTCAAACCCACAGAAAGTCAGATATTGTAGTTTGAATATGATCATGCTCTTTCTAAACCTAGGCCTGTCACACAGTCTGTGTGTGTGTGTGTGTGTAGGGGGAGGGGGCTTAATCATTTCACTGTGTGTCTGGCCTGCTAAAGTAAATACATTTCTTAAGCCTGGTATTTTTTACATAAGTTTTTATTTTTATTTTTTTTATAAGTAAAGGCATATAACCTGTTTAATTGTAGTGCATTGACAATAGTTTTATATAATTAGTGTATTAATTAAATTAACTTGGTCCATAAATCAAAAAAGTAAGTAAATAAATCAAAAAGGAAGTGTGTTAAAACTTCTGCATACATTAACTGATCTTGATGAAACTTCAGCAGTGTGTTCGTTGTAAGAGGTCGATCACATAGATGTGAGTCAAATATATAGCGCCACCAACTGGCAGCAGAAAGTGTTTCACTTTCAAAATGCTTTGAAATCGCACTCTTACTTTTACCCGATTTGCTTCAAATGTAAACACACGCCAGATGAAGAGCTGTGAAAGCATTATTCAATATCTAAGATAATGTTGCCATAGCAACGCATCAAACTTTAACATTCCTTTTTTTTGATGATTTTGAGTCTCTTAGCGGCTTTTGGGGCCCTTAATGGGTTTGAAAACTCTTGAAACTTTGCACACAGGTCAGATCCCACAGCCATCAGAGCCGGGCTGAAGATGGTACCCGGGTGTGGCAAGGGGGCTAGACAGCGCCCCCTGGAACGGGGTCCAAAAACTTGGTCCATAAATCAAACACGCTTGCATGTAATAATATGAAACTCAGTACACATGTTGATCTCATCGTTTCATATATTCATATATTCTCCTCAAGCCGGACAACTTTCTAATTTACACTCATGAGCTAGGACCCACAGAAAGTCAGATATTTTGGTTTGAAAATGTTGAGTGTCTCTCTGAGCCTACACTTCTGTATGGCAAGCCCTTTTAACATTTAAAAGCTAAGTTTGACTATTCCGTAATTAACATTGTAGATATCAATAACGTCTTTCTAGTCGTAATTACATTTTGGATAGTTTGTATTATCATTTAAGATATCTGTAACGTAATTGTGACTTAGTCGAAACGACAGATAGAGTATGGCAAACCGTTTTAACATTTAATCATTTTAACCTACTAGTCTCTATTTTCATGCTACTAGTACTTATTTTTTAGATACTAGTATCTATTCCATTAAGTACTAGTACTTATTCATTAGCTACTAGTGCTTATTCTTTAGATACTAGTGCCTTTTCTTTAGATACTAGTGTTTATTCTTTAGGTACTAGTACCTTTTTAAAGATACTAGTACTTATTCATTAGAAACTAGTCCTTATTTATTAGATACTAGTACTTATTCATTAGATGCTAGTCCTTATTCATTACATGCCAATGCTTATTAATTAGTTACTAGTACTTATTCATTAGATACTAGTACCTATTAAATAGATACTAGTACTTATTCATTAGACACTAGTACTTATTTCAATGGTGACTAGTAACTATTCTTTTGTTACTAGTCACATTTTTTCCATTGACTTCTATGGTGATCTGTCATTCAGATATCAACTATTCAGTTCTGACTAGTATGTTAGTATGTATTCCAATTGTGGAATACATACTAGTATGTATTCCAAAGCAGGGGTTACGTTTTTGCACGTCGTGCAGAATAACCCTAAAGGCACCAAGGTGGCGGTGCCACCGGCTTTATATATATATATATATATATATATATATATATATATATATATATATATATATATATATAGATATAGCTGCGAGCAGCGATGGAGGGCCAAAGCCGGCGGTACCCGCCATCCCGGTGCCTTTAGGTAACTAAGGCACCGGGATTGCGGTGCCACCGGCTGGGCCCGCAATCGCTGCTCGCAGCTATATTTTGTATTATTATTGTTAGTGGCAAGGGTGTGTAAGTGTATTGTTATTTATTATATTATTTCTAATAATAATTATTATTATTTACAATTTTCAGAAAAAGGCCAAAATACCATTTAAGACAAAAGGGGCATGGGCTTGAGAGGTCTTCTGTGTCTATTTGTGCTTGAATGAACGTATACATATTAAAATGCCTGTCTCATTGAGTATCCTCCTCAAAAACACATAATTTATAATGTGAACGTAAACAATTGAGGAAAAAAACAGATGCGTATTATTATTATTATATTTGATTCATGCATCCGATCTTAAAGTGAAAGCAGCCAAACTGCAAAATGCAAAGATAAAATAACTTTTGTAGCTTTAAAGAAGATTAATTATATTTAATTCATGCAATATAAAAACAAAATGCTGTGTTATTTTACATTTGATTATTACATTTCCATAACTGAATATTGTTAGACTCACCTGAAAAACAAAAGCACTTTTTCTTTCATTTGTATCTTTGTTCTTTTGTATTTATCTCTGCTTGTTTGCTTGCTTATTATTTGCCCAGCAGATGCACTCTCCTACAAAATCACCACAATCATTCTAGAATGATTAACCCCCTTTATGCACAAAGATCGCCAATGGCCCCAGATTATTGTTGTTTAACATTCACTGCACATTTAAACCACACACTTACTTAAATATGGACAAACTGAGTATCGTTAGAAAGATTTAAGACTCCAGCTGGCGATTATAACGATATTTGTTATGATAAAACTAGGTTGCAGTAACATTAATTTCTTAATTTATGTCAGGAGTGCAAAATAATTCGTCTGTAAGTTTTAATATTCCATTCATCTGTGAATTCCATTCCATTCATATTCCCTAATGTGTTATATATTAGCATTAATATATATATATATATATATATATATATATATATATATATATATATATATATATATATATATATATATATATATATATTATGTGTTATATATATATATATATATATATATATATATATATATATATATATATATATATATATATATATATATATATATATATATATATATATATATATATATATATATATATAGTTTTTTTTTTTCAAATATTGTGTAGCCCTAACATGCATGCACAGTAAATAAATCAAATCCGTGCAGTGGAAGTGTAAGATAACTCAATGGCCCTTAATGAATTTTGGGGTAAAATCTAAGCTGAAAATGTTCTTGAGCAGTTTAGTGAGATTCCCTCCATTACTGGTTGTGGTGCTGAAGACAAAAATGAAGGTGTTTGACATATTGAAATGTTTTAGAGTAGGTTTTACATTAAAATGACAATGTAAGATCTTAGTGTAGTCCTGCAATGTAAATGTCAGTCAGACGACTGGGAATATTAATGAAAGCAGAGGTTTTACCGAGATGACATTTGTGCAAATATTTCTAAGATGAGGCCTTTATTAGCAGACTGCAGCAGAAACACTCGGCTGGCCCTCTGATTTAAATGCAAGAAATCTACGGACATTCCTGTTTGTTTTACCTTGATCCTGGATCAGGGGTGGCACCAGAGAATTTTTAACGCAGGTGCTGAGGGGGTGCTAGATCACTGACGGGGAGCTGCACAATTATTTATAGGCTATACACACACTATTTTTTAAATGAGCTAAATTTATGATAAGATGTGATCCAGTTCACGTGCAATGCAATTGTGCCCGCGCCTCCATGTCATGATCATATTATCTGCTATATTTGCTTATTTATTATATCCAGCCAATTGATTGAACAATTGATTAAAATTAAGATGCAATTTATACAAAACAAAATTTACTTTAAAGAAAGGCTTTCTACAAAACAAAATTTTATTTAGTGGTCAATCATGTCTGACCCATCATATCTTCCGATATATTGCGCATCTTAGGCTACTCATGCTGTTCAATTTTCATAATCAGCATAGATGTAAAAAAAAATAACATTTATAATATTTTAACAAAAATGAAACTAAATGCACTTATTTAATGGCACATATAGTGGGTCTACAGACTCTAAATATTGAAATTAACATTAACAATGATGTAGAAGTGCAGTTTATTAATAGTAAATGTTAACTAATCTAATTAACTTACTGATTTTTATACACTGATTCAGAGGTCTTGTGAGTTCAGTGTTGGACAGGTCAGTTGTTTTAACTATTCATTAAAGTGAATGGTTAAAAGTCGTTTGCATATTGGACATGTCAATAGTGGACATCCAGCCTATGGCACGCTTGTTTGATTATCTTGGCAGTTTAGGACATCGCACAAGATTTGCATCAATACAGAAAATATTTAATCACTGAATAGTTTTTTCCAAGCGGCAACATTCTATTCTGAAAAATGAAGCCTAGCCTATTGCGAAAAATTGCAATACATCGAAAATCCGCTAAAGGGAGGTCCCAAAAGCGAGCAAATACACGTAGACCCCATGTTAAAATGTCCGTTTTCACAGCATAAATTCATGTTTTTACAGTCTGGTCTCATGGACTTTTATTGTATTTTTCGATAGGTTCTGAGTGCCTGACAACTGTTCGGGGTGAAATTTTTTTTCTAACTCATTCGTTTAGATCGTATTTAGATATAAAATGTATGACAAATAAGGGCGTGGTTAACCTTGATTGACAGCTGATAACGGGCTGCACCAAGTGGTATTCCTGAAATTTGACGTCTCAACCATGATCTGACACAACACATCATACCACCTCTGTGTCCTTTCTGAACATTTGTATTGAAATATCGTACATAAAATGGGTTGCTCTACTATAAACTGCATTAACCGACACTGTTGGAGTACTTGGCTCTCAGGGCTGTCGCGGTTATGGAATTTCCCTTACGGTAATGTTGAGTGGCTCAATAGCGTGATATGCGGTATTACCGCCATTCATTTATTTAATTTATATGTATTTGTTGCTATATAAATAAAGTTTACGATGTGGACAAAAATGAGGACATTTTCAGTAACCAATGTAACCGAAACAAAACAGCGTATAGTATGCGCATTGAAAGACTTTCACTCAGCGAGCATATTGTTATGACAACAGACTTTGAGCGAGTCTTTGAACCGTTCATTCAACGAACACGTTTTAAAAAGCTGATTCATTAAAAGAGATGTAATGAAACAAGATGTTAATTATTTTTAACTTTGAGGTTCAACTTTTCAAGGCTCAGCTGAGCAGCAATGCGTCGCATGGGTAACGCGGAAGCTGATGCTTCTCTTATTAGAGACCATATGCGTGACTCACTGATTTTATTTCCCGCGGCTTCCTTGTACTGTGGGATGCTGACCAGCGCTGCTGCTGACGTGCATTAATGGGAAAATACCTGTGAAAAGAACGTTAAAATGATGATGCGACAAATATTTCGCTTCCCTTTGACACAAGCTTTTCACGACTTCAAAGACAGACGCAGGTAATGCACACGCTCTGCCGATCTCTCTCATTCACTGTCTGTGTGAAGCCTCTGTAGGCTACACATCACCATGATAAACAGTCTTGTTATCATTATGAACTTGTTTAACATTCAATACACATGCATTAAGTTCAAAACAAGAAGGGTATAGCCTTAAAAAAAAACTTAAAATATCGCGGTTGCTGTGGTTACGTGCAATCCTCTGCGGTTGACTTGTCAAAAGCGCGGTACTACAATATTGCGGTTATCGCAACAGCCCTAATTGGCTCCATTTTTTCCAGTAAGTGACATTCAACTATTGCACTATTTAGCGTCAATGTTTCTGGGCAGTGGCACTGCAACAGCATTAAATCGCCTCAGATAAGTTAGCAGCCCGCCCGAGGTACTTTACGTATGGTTATAACTGCCAATGTGTCCGCCAAATGAATAAATGTAACATGAATAGAATGTTCTGCAAGCTAGTTGTTCGCACGTCAGATGCGCCTGCACCATTGGATGTGCAGTTGCCGCAGCACAGCCTATGAGCAAGCTATGCAGCTGCAAATGCGTTTTACATACAGGCTTCAATAAATTGAGGAAAAGGACTTTCAACATAAGAATGATACTGACTGTAGAAAGTAGCCTAGTCTGCCAGTCGATCTGGTAATGATATAGATTGCTGAGGCTGCTTGGCTGAGGCGCTCCACCGGCCAGCTCAGTCTCACACAACAAAGTCCGCCCATTTACCCATATATGGATTGGCCAGAAGGTGGGCGGGGTTAGGATTTCCCAAGATTTTCCCAGATGGTGCTGCCCATACCCCCTATAAACGGCCTCAAAATGAAAAGTCTTCAGAAAGTCTGTGGGTGACGTCACAGATGCTTTGTCCATTTTTTTTACAGTCCATGCTTTTTTCGTTTAGTGAAATGTGGTTTGTCAGCTAAATGGGTGGAACGCTTTTTGAGAGAAGATAGGGCAACGTGTTTTTTAGCACAATTCATACACATTCAGGAGAAAAAATCTCCAAATTCTCCAGTGAAACTGCAGTCTTCCGACCTTTTCAGCGCAGCAGTCATTCTTCTACATCACTCACCAACCAAAAAAGGTGGGAAAGAACTTTGCTTTGGCAACCACCAAAAAAAATCAGTGCAGGAAAACCCCTGTTATGTCGAAATAACAAGATATTATATTGAAATAACGACTTAATATCTCAAAATAACAAGATAAGTTTTCTTTTTTCTTCACCTTGCGGCTTCCATAGAATACACCCTGAATATAATTAATTCCAGACATTATTTTTAGGGGTGCTTTGGCGTGCTTTGGTCTTTCTTGGCAGTAGCACCGCCCATGTACTGGATTGCCCTTTTTTTAATTGGTGAAAGGTATTACTCACTGGACTATTAATGAACTATTATACTTGTGAAATAGTTGGTCTCACAGATAGTAGTTTGTGCATTTGTTCACTTTTCAAGTGAGGATTGCAAATTGCAATCTTAAACATTGAAACATAACAGTTTGTTCCAGATAGTTGAAGATTTATGCAAATTTTTACTGCCGGTCTGATTAAATTATGCATAATGTCCATGTGTAATCAAGACTTCTTAAACAAATAAACTGCCATGTGTAATGCTGTGTTTTAGGAATTTATTCCAGCTGTGAGCTGGGATATCATAATTCGTCCTCATTTAGAGAAAAAATACATATTGCACATTTTTAAAACTAGACATGGATTGGCCTAGTTTTTTGATGAATGTTTCTTCCCCTTCTAATGTTTCTTTTTTGGTCACGTTTGTCTGTCTTTGCCACTGCCAATTAAAGTGCAAATCTTTAAAAAGAATGAGAAAATTGGAAGTTATGTATGTTTTCAAATTAGGTGTATGCCAGTGAATTCAGGTCTTCTGGGACGTGTCGTTCCCCTGATGGAAGATTAATGGTGAAACACCTTCTTAAAGAGCTATCGGCCATGCAAGAAAATCTGCTTGATGCCTGTGATCTTTCTCTGTTATTGGTTGAATAGCATTCATCTCCTGCTCAAAGATAAACTACAGGGCCCGTATTCATAAAGATTCTAAGAATCCTCCCAGGAAACTTTTAATTTAACTTAAAAACTTTAATGTAGGAGTCTTAGCTTAAGAGCGATTCAGAGACCAATCTGAGAGCAACTCTGAGTTAGGAAAGACAAAAACTTTCATCTTAGTGAGGAGGTGGGGTTGACCCCATTGCTATGTATGACACAATCTTTTGAAGACTGTGATTGGTTGGTTGTCCAAGTAGGAAAAAGTGATTTTAAGTATATGGTCTATTCTAAGTCTTCACTTTGAAATTACATGCATCATTTTTCCTTTATGACTTATCACACACACAAACACACATTATATATGTGTATGTTCATCTTTTTTTTATTTACCATGCTGTTAATTTCCTAGAAGATATTTGATTGGCTTAGAATGATACAAATTGTTCCACTCTTTCCAATTACACTGATTACACTAATTGCTGGCATGTCTATTCAAATGGTGTTTTGAATGTTGGTTTTAATGTAACAAATATGGGATCAAAACCAAAAAGGACGAGAAAGCCCAACTGGATAGAGGGACTGATCTCATTAAATGGCGTATGTGTGTGACATGCCAATTCGTATTTCCATTTTTGGCATGCTATAAACACGCATAATCGCATGTATATGAACAGTGTTGACTTAACGTTACATTACTGTATATAAATATATGACCTACCCCAACCCCATCCGTAAACCTACCCAGGGGTTAGTAGGGACTGGGGTTAATACGATTTATGAGTCTTCCCCTACCATCCTAGGAAAATATCGCTCCCCAGACGTAGTTCTACACTTTGCTTCGTTTCGCATTCGTCGGACATTTAACGGCATGTACATACACGTGGAATCACTCGGATATTTAACGGTGTAGACATACACGCATACATGTGGATAGCTAAAAATGCGTGTAGATAACACGCCACTTAACTTGAAAGTGGTGTGTATTTTGTACGCAAAAGTCATGATGTCATGTTGGAGGGTACTGTTAGCCCAGTTAATGGATGATTTACGTGCGTGAAAATTGCCTGAGGCATAGAGCGTGGCGCGTGGTAGCGCTAAGCACGTTACGCGCAAAATGATTTAGTTAGTGCTATTTGTACGTTCACGCGTTTGATGCGAATTTGAAGTTTTAAGTGATATTTTATCACTTCAAAACTTTATTTCAATATATGAGACATGTTCATTTTGTATTGAATGTTATTTATTCCATATCTAGATTATATGAAATATTATTATGATGTATACAACCAACATATGTGCAAAGTTTGTGTCTGGACGTGAGAGAGAAAAAATCAAAGGACAGGTTACTAACTTTTGGAGGCTGGCTCTATTTATCATCAAAACAAAAATAAATTACAGATTAGATGGATGAGGGCGAGGGTGATCCTTGCTCCGATGCGGGACAACAGGTCATCAAACCGGGCGTGTGACAGGCGGAAAGTACCGCTGACAGCGCCCGTCATCGAGGCGCAGCTCCTGGAGCGAGCAAATGGCGAACTTCCCAAATGGTTCGGCTCCGAAGGGTCCGGCAGACACAAATACGGTGAGCGAATGATCCCTACGCCACTGTTCTGTTATTTTGTTTTTACTGATGCGCGAGATTAACACAAAGTGGTCAAGTGTCGAACTAGACGTGGTAGACGCAAATTTGAAGCGATATTTGCATCCGGTGTAAACGCACAGTTAAGGCTCTAAATCCTCTTTCCGTCCCTAACAATTTTTGACCTAAGACCTCTTTCAAGTGTTAAGATACTTTCTGAATTACTTTAATTTTAAGAGTAAAGAGAATATTCTTAAGAATTCGGTTACTCAGGAGCTACTCTTTATCTAGATTCTTAATGAATACAGGCCCAGCTCTTTATTACATGGCAAAAGATTATAGTGGCAATTTAGTAATATGTTACTCATTTGAAATGACAAGCTGTGAATAGAATTACAAACTATATTTGCTCAATGTATTGCAACACAAAAATTAAACAATATATATTCTGTGTAGTTCAGCCAAAATTCAAGTTTAAAGTACAGCGAAGTTTTTAACTCTATAAATTAAATTATGAAGCCACTGTAAACGTTATTGTTGCTTAAAGTGTAACTGAAACCCCTGGTCAAAGCCTGACTCCACCCCACTGGCAAAATTTGAAAAATGCTAAAAAAGTGGGCAGACCCCAGCGGAGACAGAGGGGACAAGCCAAGGGCGGGGCTGAGCGGGGTGCATGCACATGAGACCCGTAGCTGTAGTGCTGGGAAGTTCGGATCATTTTACTGACTCTGGATCTTTGAGTCTTGTTCAGCAAAATGAACAAATCTTTTATCGAATCATTTCGTTCATTTCATCATTATATAATTAATATGTCATGTTAAATATTCCAAAACATCTAGTAGGCTACTTACGAAAATCTTGATTACATTTACCAGATGGTCGAGTGTGTCTTGGTGTAACTTCCTTCCGAAATTGACGCGGATCACTCGCGGCTCGCAGAAAAAATAGACTAGACGCCGAAACTGGCGCTTCACGGCGCTGGCCGGCTGCGCCTCGCCGGCGCTCAGGCGTCTGGTGTGAACGACACCATAGGTTAACATGGGCGCCGAAAGGAAGCGGCCGTGTGATATAGCACAGCAGTACCGGAAAGAATAAAGATTAGTTCATCTCTAGAGTTCTAGAGTTCGAACCGGGTCCAAGTCTTTCGTTCTTCCTGTCAGTCCCATATTGTCTATGCTGTCAGCACCGGAAAGAGAAATGATTAGTCCATCTTTCGAGTTCGGGTTCTCATGATGCTATCCTGATCGTTTTCAATACTCATAAATCCAACTCCTGACTCGCTACAGTAGTTTTGACGGAACCAGATGCTTTTATACCAGGGGCTGCCAAGGGCGTGGTGAGCTCGCACCAAAGGCTGTGACAGAGTGGCGTCAGAGAGTTCCCCTGCTGCAGGAGCTTTCCGTTTAACCTGAAGAGGGCAGCACTCAGACGTTTTTACACCATATATTTGAAAATTAAAAGACTTTATTGCCAATTGTCAAAAAATGTACTCGAATCAATGAACAGCATTTATGAAGCTCCATTCTTACAGATCATTAACTAAAAAAAGTTGGTTAAGTGTTTAGTTACTCTTTAATGTATTGTTACAGTGGCTGATATTTGTACCCTTTTCTGGGACACTTGAAATTTGAGCTCAGTAGCATACCAAGATGTTACTACGCTTTGAGTGTAGTTAACCTGTGGCAAATTCAATTGAAAGGGTATGATTTGGAAAGGCACCTTTAAAAGGTCTAGCAGCTGAAAATGCATATCAGAGCAAAAACCAAGCTATGAAGCTCAAAGAAATTGCCTGTAGAGCTAAGAGACAGTGATTGAATCAAGACACGATCTGGGGAAAGCTACGGAAAACATTCTGCTGTATTGAAGGTTCAAAGAAACATTTAGCCCCATTATCCATAATGGAAGAAATATGGAACAACCAGGACTCTTCATAGCTCTGCGATGTGTGTCCTCGACATCAAGCATGCCCCTGTTGTCATCCCAAATTGAACATTTTAATGAACTTTTTGTTAACTGTTTACCAAAAAACATTATTACAACATATTTTTTAACTAATTTGGCTTTGTTTAAAATATTGTGATATCAGTATTCGTGTATCAAACCAAATCCTGACATGAGTGGTACACCCTTATGTTTTTTTGGCATGAAATGTACTATGCAATAACACATTACTATGCACAATGAGATTTCTCTCATGAATGCGTTGGCCAAGCATATTTGCATTTGAATGCTTGTCCAAAGAGTGTTTCTGGCTTTAGTTTCGAGAGAATGTCCAAGCAGACCAAAAAAATCGAATCAGTGGGTGGAATAATGTGATGAGTTCCTTGGACACATTTCATGCTTGCACGTTGAACATATGTGGTTGGTAGACTTTAAGAAGTATTTCCCCCGCAGACCTGTCCTGTTTTTGAAGCTGTAGTTTCCTCCAATGATGATTTCGACATCACTTCCATTACACACTGTGAGTGTCAGAGCCAAGGGATTTCATTCTTAATCTCATCCATATAAAAGCAGTGCCATGAGAGGTTTTCTTCTTCAGTTTGAGATGTGCACTATTTGGAATAATATAAACTGTTGATCTTTTAAATGTTGTTAAAGGACAGCATGACTCTGCTGAAGTGGGACTTTTTTCAGTTGTGGCTGTTACTGATAAGGATATAATAAAAATAACATTTGGGGATGTTATTGTGTGCATTACTATGCAGTTGGAAGGTTTTTCGGGCTCAAATTGAATGTGCAAAAACACTCTGGACGTCTTCTAGATGTTTTGTGTACCGTCGTTCAATATAACCCTCATGTCATGTTGCAGGTCAAATTTGAACCAATTCGATTTTTGAGTTGACTGAAATGTCGTTTAACCTTTTTTTCTATTTTCCCTCATGACATTTTTTGTCTTTCTCTTTTAACCCCCTGGGGACCAAGGTGTATTTGGGGTCCTCTGGAGAGGTTCTGACATGTCCTGACCTCTGTGTTTTTTTTTCATACTTTGGTTTTAAAGTCACGGTTCGGAACAGTTTTCGATACAGCATAAAAAGAAATGCCAGAGAAATTTCCTATTTGTTTAAAGAAAAAGTATTTTTAAATAAGTGTGAGTTTTCCTAGATCTTGAAAACTTTCAGGTTTATAAATGGGGGTCATCTTTGAAGGATGAACAAATAATGTTATGGTCATCACATTAAAAATAACATATATATATATATATATTATATATATAACATATAATATATATATATATATATATATATATATATATATATATATACATATATATATATATATATATATATATATATATATATATATATATATATATATATATAGTATTTAGTTTTGAAGTGCTGAAAAGATGTGTTAAGTACTTGGAAGCATTTCACCATTCCAGCCAAACTGGTTCCAGTTAGTGTTATATAAACTAATTAAATCCATGTTGAATGTTGCTGGTCTGTGGACGTAAAGTATTACTAGTTCATTCACGGCACAATGTTTCTCCTGGTTTCCATGACAGCGCTGTATGTATGTATCTAATAGAGATCTACGGTTGATAACGGAGAAATGTGAATGCATCTCACTAGATCTCGCAGCGATGTTATTACCTCAGTGGCGAATTCAAATGTTTTCTTTACTGGATCTCTTAGCGCGGTGTGGTACAGTAACAGTGTTGCTTGATCGAGATCGGCTCGCGCTGCACAGATGTTGTTGGTCCGAAGTGATAAACGATTCGTGAAACACATAATGAGTAGCGCAATTTCATTCTGCTTTTATTACGCTTGCCATTTGATGTTGCGCAATGTTGTGATCTGCCCTGCCAGCACAAATTTTGCCGGCAGGAAAATGGTTCAATGCGACCGTTCGGTTTGAATGCGTACCGAACCGCAGAAGCCTCGAACTCGAAACGGTTCAATACGAATACATAATAATAATAATTCATTACATTTATATAGTGCTTTTCTGGACACTCAAAGCGCTTCACATAGAGAGGGGAATCTCCTAAACCACCACCAATGTGCAGCATCCACCTGGATGATGCGACGGCAGCCATATTGCGCCAGAACGCCCACCACACACCAGCTTACTGGTGGAGAGGAGACAGAGTGATGAAGCCAATTGGTGTATATGGGGATGATTAGGAGGCCATGATGGACAGAGGCCACTGGGCAAATTTGGCCAGGATGCTGGGGTTACACCCCTACTTTTCGAAAGACATCCTGGGGATGTTTAATGACCACAGAGAGTCAGGGCCTCTGTTCTAACGACTCATGCGTAAGGATGGCGCTCTTTGACAGTATAGTGTCCCCGTCACAGACCACACAGACCACAGGGTGAGCGCCCCTGCTGGTCTCACTAACACCTCTTCCAGCAGCAACCTGGTTTTCTCAGAAGGTCTCCCATCCAGGTACTGAACCAGGCTCAGCCCTGCTTAGCTTTAGTGGGCAACCAGTCTTGAGCTACAGGGTAGAGGCCGGAATCGAGTGTCGGGTACTTTTTAGGTACCGACCGAATTGATTCGGTACTACCGAGTATCGAAACATGTCTTGTTTTTTCGATACCAAATTTCGGTACCTAAGTGCTTAATCTCGTCAACGTCAGTGAAACAATAAGCACGCATCGTGATAGGCTGTGGCAGAAAACACTAGTTTACGCGGCTGCTCAGAGACGTAGCTCGTCGCATGTGAGCGTGCATGTAAGCGTCCCAACCCAGATGGATAGAAAATATGTGGAAGTGATCCAAAGTGTACCTGTGTGCCAGACTCGATACCAGAAGCACGCGATGCAATATTTTCGACAGGATATTTGCCGCCAAGACCAGTAACACGGTAAATCAGATAAGCGCACACACACTTGTTGAAAGTACAAAGTCCGTCTTCCACTGCAAGAACTGGAGCGCGTCACAGATGAACCGACACTCAGCATATGGGATACTTGCCTCATAGACAAGAGAAATAGGTCTATAGTCGGTCAAAATAATTCTACTTTTAAACAAAACAATTAGAAATGAATAGTTTGATTACCTGATCCATATAACGTTAGGCGCGCACATTCACTGATGCAGGAATGACGAGTCAGCATCGCCATAATCATATTGCTGCCAGCAGACTTATTAAACACTTGTTCATTAATAAACGATTAAAAATATATCCTTGCTGTTGTTTCACGACACATCCATAATCATTAGGCTTCTGTTGCCAGTGCTTTGCGGCAAGCTTCACGTGTGCTGAGCGCGAGGCATAGATCCCGCCCCCAGTAGCCTATATTTGATTTAATTCACTTTTATTTGTATAGCATTTTTCACAATACATATCGTTTCAAAGCAGCTTTACAGAAAATGCATGTTTCTAAAGTACAATTTAGAGTGATGATCTGTTATTATCAGAGGTGACAGTGTAATGCATTTCAATTAATTTTCATTCAGTTTCATGGTTAAACATTAAGATAAAGCAGAAACAATGAGCTCATTGAAGTAAAGAAAACATGTTGTTAAATGATTAGGAACCATAGAAAACTTTAGCATTGGTGCTTTTTTACATACATGAGTGTGAAAAAGTCAACAACTGAAAAATAAAATAAGGTAATATTATATTGATAAAACTGGTTACATAATATTGGTATCGAAAAAGGTATCGTTCAGGAACCGGTATTGAAGTCAGAGGTATCGGTATCGGAATCTCGGTATTCTAAAATTTTGTTATCAATACCGAGCCCTACTACAGGGTGATATGGCTGCAGGCAAAACATGTACCGTTACACCCCTGAGTATATTCAAAATTCCATTGCGTGTGTTTCACAAAAAACTCTAAATAGCTGAATTCCTGTTGGGCTTGGGTAAAAAGTAATCAGTATTGTGTATTTATGAACCGATGAGATCTCCTATGTGAATCTGAGTTTCATATTGTTACATGCAAGTGTGTTTGATTTATGGACCAAGTTTTGGACCCTGTTCCAGGGGTGCTATCGAGCCCCCTGCCACGCCCGGGTACCATCTTCAGCCCAGCCCTGATGGCAGCGGGTTCTGACCTGTGCACAGTTTCAAGAGTTTTGGAGCACGTTCAAGGGCCCCAAAAGTGCCTGAATAGTCGTATAAATAATGATAATAATAATAAATAATCCTAATAAATTCGCCCTTTCAGGGCTTGGGCCCTAATAAAGTCGTAGTTTTTGTTATTTTTGGACCAAACTGTATTTGCGATGCTTCAAAACATTCTAACTAACTCACTAGTGTCACATGTTTTTCTTTTATGTCTTTATTTCCTTTCTGGACAAGGACAGTACCGTACATATGTTTTCAGTGGAGGAAACTCCTGAACTAAAGAAAATTCTTGAACTAAATCTAAAATATTTTAAACTGTGTTCCGAAGATGAACGGCTCTTACTTGCTTGGAACGGCCATGAGGGTCATTAATGACATCATTTTCATTTTTGCATGAACTAACCCTTTAACTGTCAGTGCGACTTCTTTTGTGTTTTTAAAGGGGACACTGTCACAGAATATTATAGTAAAGAAAAGTTATAAGAAATCCCAAAAAAGTTTAAGTTTACGAAAATGTAAAATATGTAAATGTTTTGCGATATGGACAAGTGTCGTAAACATTATTGATTAGTGTCATGTGAAACATTAAAAGCACTGTAAGTTGCTTTAAGATTTAAATATTAAGTAAATATGAATTTTTCTGCATGTTTGTTCAGATCGATAACACTTCCCAAGTAATGCGTTTTAATTAGGGCTGTCAAACGATTCATCGCAACTAATCGCATCCAAAATAAAAGTTTGTGTTGTTTACATAATATATGTGGGTGCACTGTGTATAAATACACACACATGCTTGTATATTTAAGAAATATTTTTCATCTATATACTGTATATAGATTTATGTAATTTATATTATATATATATAAATAATATTTTTTTCTTAAATATATACAAGCATGTGTGTGTATTTATATACATATATATATATATATATATATATATATATATATATATATATATATATATATATATATATATATATGCATACATACATACATACATACATACATACATACATACATACAAAATAATTATACACAGTGCACCCACATATATATGTTGAACACAAACTTTTATTTAAATGCAATTAATGATTTGGCACCATCATAATTATGAATAGCACATTTTGTTTACTAAGTCTTCTCAGTTAATAAAGGGTTTTTAGGTCTTATGGATGCTGTCTGAGTTATGCTGATATTGCACTTTCTTGCTTTCACTGTTGTTGAAGTGTCTGACGTTAGAAACATCACACCTGACATCAGTGGAACGTGTTTGAATGCCTTGGGCCACACTCAATGTTCTTTGCCAGAGACACGTTTCTAATGTTTGAACAATAGCCCCATTTAGCAGACATTTATTTTTTCTGCTGTTGTATTTGTTCATCTTCTAGAAGGGCCAGTTGTGTCTCTCTTCACAAAAGTTTGTTGACCACCAAGGGCAGTTAGAAAAAGAGAGAGATGTAGATGGGAATTGATGTCAGCGATCGATAGGGCTATTTGGTCTTCTTCTGCCCATCAGAACAAGCTTTGCCTTTGATAAACGTTACTGTTTGTGTTCATATGGCTTTGGACTTTTCAAGAAAATTGTATAGATGTTTTTCAATTTAATGACTCTTTAAAAAATGATGTTATATAACCGCCAAGTAATATTTTAATTACATTTTTAAATCAGCATATTATTTATTTATCAAATATTGTATACAGTTTGAGGAGTCATACTTCATGGCATACCAACAAAATTAACTGATATTTTAAGAAATGTATTGATCTTGACAGTAGGGCTGCACAATTATGACAAATCAAAATTGTCGATTGATTGCCTTGAAATTATAATTAACAAAGTAACAAAGGCTACCATAAGTAACACACTACACCGAGAGGGACTCAAATGCTGCAGTGCCCCCTTGCTTATATTGCGATTATTAATTACGATCATCACAATTTACATTGAATGATGTTTTGAACAGCTTTATGCCATTGTTCGAAGTGACTGCATGCAAATTGTTATATCAAAATAAAATGGCTGCAAACTCCTGAAAAACTTTCAGTGCTTTTCTATGGTTTAAAATAGCCTACCATTGCATGCACGCTCGCTGTTTTATCCAGCACCGGCTTTAGAGTGAACGATATCCACAGACAAGGTAGAGTATTTTACATGATTTCATGAAAGGATGATGCATTGCGACATCAGAAACGAAGAAAAACGAAATAATGACTATTATAGTGTTTGATGTCGAATTTTGTAGTTCTTTTTGTGGTCGGGTTCCTACCCGAAGTTACATAGTGCCAGAAAAAGAGATACAGACCCGTCAGGCGATGGCAGAAGTGCCTTTCACTCTGTTACTACTTGATGAACCACTGATAAGATTTTGGAAACATTATTTTAAGTAAACAATGTTAGATAGTGTTGCTTTAATGCTAATTATAATTATAATGTTACTAAAATTGTAATTATAATGTTACTAAAATGTTACTAACTAAAATAAAACAATGGGGAAAAAAACCCTTAAGATAAGCTGTAAAAAAAACATTTTAAGCGCACAGAATTATGTAAGTGGACTTTTTATAATTGTGCATTTGAACGATTACATAATTGTGGCATCCATAATTGTAATCGCGATTACAAATTCGATTAATTGTGTAGCCCTACTTGACAGTCAATAAGCTCTGCAGGGTTGTCTCTGACATCATTTTGTTTTACTCTCTTATGTTTTTCTTTTACTGATGGACAGAACATGCTTTTTTTCCACATCATAATGACCATCACACCCCCCACGGTATGTATGACTTGCATTTTTAGATGTATTTTAGCAGAAAAAAAGAGTGTCATGTCATTGACCCTATAGAGCAATACATTAGCAAGCATTAATAATGAAATTTCATTTATATTCATGGTATTTCATATTCAATATTTAGACACTGCAGCTCAAAACATAAGGTGTACTTTTTAATCAGGGATCTCTTTTCCCTCAAGAGTTGTACTTGAGAGCCAGATAATTTATGCATTATATAATATTATCGTCCTTATCAGGGTTGGAGAATCACCTTCTGTCATCTGAAGCGAAAGCTCCACGCTCTAATTGGCCTCCCACTGTTTATTGCAGAGGCGGCTTGATTGAGCACAGACAGACGATGGCTCTACGCTGGTCTTTAAGCCATGACACCTGGAAACCGGAGCGGTCAGGTAGCACCATTATATTCACTTCATGAAATCCATTAGAGTTCATCCTCGTCGAAATTGAATCGTGCAATTTGTCTTGTAGGCATTCAAGCATCTTTGTAAAGTTTCTGAAGTCATAAAGTGGTTTTTATCAAGGCCCAAATCCCAAGACTTGAAATAATGAGCTTTGTGTGCGTGACATGACAATCTGCATAAATCTCTTGAACAATGCTGAGGTTTTTGCATGCAGCCTTTCTGATTTGTTTGCATAGGCATTGTGGAAATATGTTAATGTGCATATAAAGATGTTTATCCTGCATTGTGCTTTAATCGGTCCCTCTCGTTTAGCGTCAGAGCTTTCAGTATGTATTCCGTGCTTTCAGATCCTCTTAAAGTTGAACATGAGTTAAAAAAAAGTCATATTTTGCATGAAATGGGAGTGAGGAGAGTGAATGTTGTCAATCCCTAGAGAGGGATAAATATAGTAATGTTAAAAGACTCTTTCTTTCAAAGCCTGAATGAGAAGCTTAGACAGATGCAGCGTGTGGCGGTGCCTTTGCTATTTTTAATAATGTCATTTGAATAACAGGCATATAGTATCTCGGCTAACCGGAAGTCAAAAACTCAGATTGATTAGGTCGAATAGTCTGTAGTCATTTTAATTGTTTTGATTGAGATTTGTTTTTGTGTGTTCCTGTTGTATAGGCTTTTAGTGCATGTGTTTCTGCATTACAGTTTTTGACTTAGAATCTTTATACTCTTTATACTTTAAATAAGTTTTTTTTTTAAGAAAAAAAAAAAAGATGAAGTGTCCATCTATTTTTATTCTCTGGGTAAGTTATGACTGGCTCACACTACAGGAGTTTTAAAATCTTAACGGATTGCGAAATCTGGTTGCAGCACACACTTAAATGAAAATTCTGTCAGTAATTACTCACCCTCATGTTGTTCCCCGTAAGTTTTTTGTTTATCTTCGGAATGCAAATTAAAATATTTTTGATTAAATATGAGAGCTGGATCACTCTTCCATAGGCTTCTAAGGGATCGAAACTTGCCGCCCCAGAAAAGTTATTAAAGACATTGTTAAAGAGCAACATGCAGGTTGAATTTATTTCTGAATTAATACTTTAAATTGTCTGCAGAGGTCTTTAGAAACACGTTTGTAAAAATTACTAATGAAATCTCATTTGATGTAGAAATTTTGATGAAAATGCGCTGAGGCTCTGGAATACGCCTTTCCCGCAAGCAACGCGTCATATGACGTCGCCCGAGGAAAATAAATGAGCTTGCGGTACGAGGTAAATTACTGGTAAATAATTGTGTTTGTGCTTGTTGCACGAATTCCAGCCTGTCAGGACATCATATCCATCATTTTCCTTCTAGGAAAAACAAGGCTTTTTGGACTTGGGTGCGTTATGTGCAGGTGAATAGAGCAGACTTCACTGCCGCATCTGTTACCACGCGCACTCTGTCGTTTGTGGCGCACATTTCACTCGCTTTAAATGGTATCACAAACTGCATTTAAAAAGCATTATTTATTTGTTGTTATGGCATGGTCATTAGTCAATGTGGATGGTATTAACCAGCTTGGATGGACTGCATAATCACTGACAGCGTAGAATATGAGAAGACAAAATGTTGCTGGCTTAAATTAAGACAATCTAAATGGATGTTTAATCAAGAACAAAGTCGAATGTATGTTTGCTTAAGCAGATTTATTACAAAACACCAAGGTACTAGCCATACAGTAGATGAACCAGCGTTAGCCACGGTGCTAACTTACATGAACTCACTTGCCCTATTCGCCACTGGTTTTCTCGACACCACAACTCTAACGTTACTTCTCTCCTCTGCCCATTGTTCGTCCCCTGATCTCCCCCTAACTTCTATCTCGTCTAGAAGGCTCATAATTATATGCCTGTGGGCCATCATAGGCATATTCGTCAACATCGCAGAACGGCGGTTTCGTCGTTCGCATCCATTGTAACCTGAGCCTGAACTTGAACAGACTCCCTCGCGTATCGTCACTTCCGAGTTATTTTATCACAATTTTTCTCATAATATCGTTAATGGCTAAATATATATTACTCCAGTTCAGAAAATCTAGTTGTTTTATCGTCAACATACACTATGCTATATAGGGGTGTCCAACCTGCATGTTGCTCTTTAAAATAGTCCGAATGACTACAGTGGCTCAATCTTAAATTTATCAAGTGACAAGTGAGAATACTTTTTGTGTGCAAAAAACAAACTAATATAACCACTTGACTTTATTCAACAATTCATTTCCTTTTCTGTGGACCTCTCGAGTGAGCTCGGGTAGTGTAACACACACACAAAACAAGGAACGGCCGACAGGGACGTCACAAAAAACAAAACAAAAAACAAAAAACAACATACCCTGTGTGAGTCCCTTTTTAATGTTGATTATGCACGCTCCACAGTCTTGCTCATCCTGACTTAAAATCCTTAACAAGATTCATTAGCAAGGTGAAGGCTACAGTCCTCCTGAGTTAACAGCTCCGCTCATTTGTTACTGGGGCGATAGAGCGCATTTATGACAAAACAATACAAACATTAGAGCCTGCTCACATATCGCGTCTTTTATTTCAAATGTATGCGTGCTGGGTGCAGGTGCGTTTTTCCAAGCGCGTCCGTGCCGCATCAAGATAAAAACATATACCCTAACCCTATTCATATAATAGTGTCACTAACGTTACATTAGATCTGGCTAATGGCACTGTTACAGTAGGTAAAAAACCATAACGGAACACTTACCGCAGCCGCAGGTGATCCACTTTGTCTTTGTCTGTGCTATAGATGGAATGGCCGTATACTTCAGCACACGTTTATTTTCCGTGTGGAAAATTAAATTTTTTCAAAATAGCCGTCCTCAGTGAAATGTACCGAGCAAACATAATGTCCCCTTGATAATCTCTTTAGGTGTGTTTGGATCAATATCCAGAGCAAGTAGCCATTTCTTCATCAGATCAGCGTTTTTAGTTGGAATTCTGTGAAACACAATGGTATTACCTACCCTGTTTATTGTCACAGCTATTTACAATACAGCGAAAACCCATGACTGTAAACTCACGCTTTTACTATTTATAAACTGCTGACTCTGTCATCCAAACTCTCTGCTCCTCTCCACGGCGCGTCCTCAGGTGATGCGTGTCATCACTCCGCCCAAGTAGCAGTGCTTCACCTTCAGAGAATATAGGCTACGTTCACACTGCAGGTTGAAACGACCTAATTCCAATTTTTTTTATGCCCCTGTATCTGATTTTTTCATGACCATCTGAACGAACACAGATCCGATCTTTTCAAATGCGACCCAGGCCACTTGGGTATGTGGTCCAAATCCGATACTGTATCCGATCTTTTGAAATCCGACTTCAATCTGAACGGCCAGGTCACATATATCCGACACGCACGTCATTGCACACATCTGTAGCTCGCCAATACACTCCAACTCCAACACGTTTCTGCACTGTTATGGGCCGCCGCAGACGTTGTCCCTTCCCGTGACAGAGTTGATCGAAGGCGCTCGTAGTCACTCTGTGACTATACAAATCACAACATAAATAGAAAAACGTTTGCGTTATTTTGTCACTCATTTGGATTAGTATGCCAGCTGCAACCATTTACATTCAGTCTTTGTGCTAAGCTAGGCTAGCAGTGGGTGCGTCAAACAGACTTATAGCACGCACAGAGATGAAAAAGGTATGTATGGACTTATCTAACTCTGGGGGATAAGGTGAATAGGCTAAAGTCCCAAAAGTCGGAGTGTTCCTTAAGTTGAATGTTTCTTTTTTTCTGTTTTATAGTTAATATCCTTGATTGAGTCTTTTTTGAAAATATCAGTGTATCATTGCTCTGTAAAATAAGTTTTGTTAGGTTTAAGTCATAACAACATCTGCCCACAGAGTTCATTTCAGTTTTAAAAATTGAATTACCAGCCTGGTCCTAACATGATTGAGGGGCTGTCCAAACTCCCCCACCCATAAACAACAAATATTTCTCATGGACAGTAAATTAATGTGAATATTAGTCACTGAGGGATCCAAACCATTATTTAGGTGATGAATTCTGAATGCAGTGACATGAAGCAACTATGATGACAAACGCCTGGTTTTCCTCTCTTTGCCTGCTCTTTTTTACGATCTTGCCACGTGATGTGGATCAAAAACAAAAGTACTACCACAACTAACCTAATCTTTCAGCTAAGCTTTAAAAGCTTGGCGCTCTTCAAAACACCTGGAAAATCAAATCCGGGCGATTATTTGAGAGACAGGAGGATATCTTTAGCCCTTGCAGACAGAACAGCTGGCTTCATTTACACATTCACAGGACTTTTATCACTGTTATGTTCCATGTGAAATATGCATTTTCTTTCTCCTGGTTGTTGCACAAAAAAAATGATAAGAATCTCACTACTGTTCACTATTAAGCTGGAAAAAAAACCCAGAAAGGTTAGGGGTGTAACGATATTCAGAGCCGAACCAAAAAAACGCAATAAAGAACTCACGAGAAAGCTCTTTAAGAAGCCCTTCTATCCTTCACTTATTACCTGTATTATTGGCACCTGTTTAAACATGTTATCTGTATAAAAGACACCTGTCCACAGCCTCAAACAGTCACACTCTTAAACTCTCCCTTCGATAATCTCCCTCGATCTGGGGCTTCACACAAGATCTCACACCGTGGGTCGAAATGATCATAAGAACGGTGAGGAAAAATCCCAGAACTACATGGAGGAACCTGATGAATGACCTGCAGAGAGCTAGGACCAAAGTAACAAAGGCTACCATAAGTAACACACTACACCGAGAGGGACTCAAATCCTGCAGTGCCAGGCGTGTCCCTCTGCTTAAGCCAGTACATATCCCGGCCCGTCTGAAGTTTGCCAGAAAGCATATGGATGATCCAGAAGAGAATTGGGAGAATATCATGTGGTCAGATATAGAACTGAACTCGTTGTGTTTGGAGGAAGAAGAATGCAGTGTTGCGTCCCAAGAACACCATACCTACTGTGAAGCATGGGGAGTGGAAACATCATGCTTTGGGGATGTTTTCTGCAAAGGGACCAGGACAACTGATCCGTGTTAAGGGAAAGAATCAACAGGGCCATGTATCGTGAGATTTTTAAGCCAAAACCTCTTTCCATCAGTGAGAGCCTTGAAGATGAAACATGGCTGGATCTTCCAGCATGACAATGATGCCAAACACACCGCCCGGGCAATGAAGGAGGGTCTCCATAAAAAGCATTTCAACGTCCTGGAGTGGCCTAGCCAGACAAACCCCATAGAAAATTTGTGGAGGGAGTTGAAATATTTTTTTGGCCCCACTGTATTTAAAACCCGCTTTGGCCGGTTGTATTGTCATATGGGTTTGTTATGAGTGTCTGGGTTTATTAGTGTGATATGTTGGTGATTACTGACTCACTAGCCATGTTTCCATCGACTTGTCAATCGAATTATCTGAAGTTCGGTTAAAAAAACACATGCGAATAAAGCTGGTGAAAGTGTGTTTCCATCAAACGGCTTTAAAGCGAATAAAAACCTGTACGTAATGACGTCACATGCTGTTTTTGCGATCAAATTGGTATATCGAATTGATTTGAGACATTTTAAGGTGTTTCCATTCATTTTCGCACTGAATCGAACAACATTTCAAGCTAACTTTTGCGAACAAAGTTTTGTTAGACAAAACGGATCATGTCATCTACCAACAAATTATCAAGTATTTAAAGGTGCCATCTGTAGTAATTGAGGTAAAAATATACAGAAAATGAGCAACACGCAACAAAAGAATGAGAAGAAATAGTGCAATAATGTCATTAAAAAACTGAAAAGTTATATTGCTGCCGAGATATAAACCTGAATTAGCATGCTAAATTACTAGCCCCGGCCCGTCAGGTGTCGTAATACCAGTTTCGGCCATGGGAGGCGGTATGCGGGCGGGCAACAAACACCAGCCGCACACTGCAATAGACGAGTAAGTGGCGCGTTTTATGTGTGTGTGTACTTTGAACCTGAAGTCAGTTGTGTGGAAATACAGCCGATTACTACATTTCAGTTCAGGGGAAGAGTTCAAAAAATGATTGGTCGACATGCATGAGGAATACATTTTGGTAAGTTGTAGCATACTGTATCTTTCAACAGTGTTCATGTTCTTTTTCCATTAGCTTGTAGAGATGATCGAGTTCACGTGCGCTAGGGATCTGTGGTGTAACATGTACAAGCGCCAAAATGGTATTTATTGTTTGAATTGTGTAATGAAATTGACAGAATCTGAGAGCTTAACTGGCAACCTGATTGCTAAGTGTCAATTGCATGCGTCTTACAGTGAAATCGTGAGAGTTGGCAGCTCTGAATGGCGTTAGCTTGATCAACATCAGCGAATGCTGTCTGTCAAATTAATTCAAACTAACAATAAAAGTGTAATATGAACAAAACGAATACCGTAAACTTAAAATAATTGCCCAGGGTTTTATTTTGCCCAGCTTGTTTTTGAGACGCGTTTATGAGACGGTCTTCATCATTTCGTGTTGATGTTGTTCATTGAGTCTCTGATCTCTAAAAATATCCAAATGCTCCACGTGAAACTGCGGTCTTCCAACCTTTTACTATCAAAATGATTTGAATAATATGCGTCAGAAAAAAAGCAAAACAGCTCTCGCTTGTGTTGTTTGAAGACGTGATAGTGCGTGCGGCCGCGGCACAACTCACTTTCTGGAGGTATACTGCCCCCATCTGTTATGGAATATGGATTATTTTTTGATTTAGAATTCCAGAGGGCCCCTTTAACAAGTTGAAGCCTAATAATGCTTACCGGTATGTGCCAGCTGATAGCGACATATGTATGGGATAATGTATATGCGAGGCGGTTGTTATCCTGAAGGATTGTATTCGCTATAACAACCGCCTCACTATATATTATCCTGCTTATTACATATAAATCAACCAAATAAATAAATAAATCAATAATTTGACACAAAATATCGACTTAAAAACGAGTTTATTGATTTAAAAACATATTGCTTCTGCTAAAGAAAATAGTGTTCCGTCTCTGAACTGCGTCCATGGCAACGGTGTGTAGCAGCGCCGCAGTCTGTTAACCAGAAATAACAGACCACATTATACATTAGAATTCAACCAAGCCACGTAAAAAGAAGCAAAACTAACCTAAGAAAACAACGACGCTATAAGCATTGCTATGATGATGCCGATGCACGCAAATGCCGACGACAGCGGAGGTGACTGTGGTGTGGGAACGACAGCGCTCCATCAGTTCTGGGAGATCGTGGTTCATAACCCTTTGGTTGAGGCATTTTTTATTATGTATTGCTTTGTCCACTTACATCTGTCTTTGTTGACATCCGCCATGTGTGCGCAAACAGACTGGCCGGAAATGAACTCGTCTTCTGACGTGTTGCAACCATAAAAGGTCATAAAACTTAATCGCAATTCATTATTTATTCTGGCAAATAACGTTTCCATCAGCTTTTATCGCATTAGCCGTATATTCGATCAAAGAGAAAAATCGATGTAGACCGAATCGTATTTCATTTGAGTCGATTTTCATGAAATTTCATCGAATTTTACTGTTTCCATAAGGCATTTTTCATTCAGATATCACTTAATTCGGATAAAAAATCGTGTTCGATGGAAACATGGCTACTGACTAATTATTTTCGACCTGACAGTGTCTGGTCTTAAGGTATACATGTTAGGGAGGTTATGGCTTGTTCTTTATGCTCTGGGGTCCTGAGCTGCAGTGGCAATCAGTTACTTAGTGCGGCATTTTGCATAGCGTTCCCACTGCCTATAGCAATGCAAAACGAAATGACGTTAAAAGGGAAGTACTTGGTTACTCACGTAACCTCAGTTCCCTGAGTTAGGGAATGAAGTATTGCGAAGCCGGCCACACTGTACTATCTGGCGCTTCAATCGTATGGTGTTATGCCGAATTCTGAGACTAATATAGGCTGAGACCACGCCCCCTTGACGGGCTCTGATGTATAATGACGTAGAATTGTCTCATTGGTTCGAACATCAGAGGCACCCACGCCATTGGATGTGCAGTTGCTGCAGCACAATGGGCTAGCTCTGCAGCTGCAAATGTGTTTTACGTAGGTTTCAGCAAATCGAGAAAATGAGTTTTCCCACTGCATATAATTACGCAATATTTCTTTCCCTCAGGGAACTGAGGTTACAAGAGTAACCAAGTAGTTTTCTGCCTGCTCTTTTTGATGTCACAGGCAGCTCATGCTCTATTCGGCTGGCCAGACACCAGGGAAAGCTTTGGGACTGTGAACGTTTTGACGTTCTGGTGAAACAACGTATTTTTATGAAGTAATTTAAGTCACATGGCTGTTGGTGACACAAAAATGTGCCCATTACCATGCATGGATGAGCTAAGATGGCAGCATTTAGGTCGCATACTACTAGGAGTGTGGAACAATGCCCATTATTACATAACCAGAAGTGTATCCATTTGGAAAAGTAGTCCCACCTTAACAGGATAAAGTTGATTGCTCAAATAACATGCTTTGTTTTATTGACCTGTAGTGCTCTGGAAGAACAATATTCTTCCTTTAAATAAATAGTATACCACTTTCAACTAAAATATATTAGTGGTATCAAGTTAGATCCTCCTTTGATGCTCTGCATTTTATTTTCAATTTCAAACATTCCAATTTTCAATCTTCAACTTTGATCAAAGAAAACGGGTCATTTCAGTAAAAAAATCTTCCTAATATATACACAGACTCTCTTTACTGGTGTCAAATCCATTTGTTTGACATGTTTTGAATGTATTCACCCCTCACCCGTCTGTGTGGATTTATTGGATTTTGGTATTTTCATTTGTGATGCATGTGTGGTCATCCGTAATATCCCCACACGGCTGGGGCTGTTGTCTCAGAGGGGCCAACTAATAGCGGCTGGGATCAGAGCTGAGGGACGGGGATTGCAGTGATTTAGAGACGTCTCATTTTGCTCTGCTCTCTACAATGACTCTCTAAACTTTGCGGGATTAAATGGCTTGGGTTAAAAAGCCTGAAAAGTAATTTAGCTGTTTTGCACAGGCCGTATGCTCTGGGGTCAGGAAGAATGTTCTTGTCATACCATTTTTATTATGGCAGCAGTTTCCTGTATTATTCAATCTAGGCCTACATACATTGCAGCAGATTTTACTCTAAAGTCTACACACCCCTGGTAAAACAGCGGTTGTTTGTGATGTAAAACACACTTTAGTTTAGGGTACAATTTTAACTGTTTTAACTATTTTTAAGTTGTAACAAGTTGTCATTATATTTACATATTTAATTTATATTATGATTAATCATTTGAAGCATGTTTTATGTTTAATTCGCTGATAAATTAGCCTGTATTTGACTGAAATACCAGGATCTTTCTTACTGCACTTACTTTTTTCTCTTTTCCATCTGCATCAAATTAAATGTGCTATATAACATGCAATGGTTAACTCTAGTGGCTTTATTAATCCTTTTAACCTGCTATAAATCAGGCTTGCTGGCGCACTAAAGGTAAATTGAAGGGCTGTGTGAAGCAGTTCCTTGTAAATCAACACCCAGTAATCAATGTTTAACCTTTAGTTTTGATCCATGACATAAATTAACAGTGATTACATTGTAGCTTGACAGGGCTGTGTGGATAAGATAAGCTGCTCTGGAAGATCTAGCACAATACGAGTATTACCTTTGCATCGTCTCATTAAACTAGTGTCAGTCTGAAATTTATGTGACTATAATTAGGACTGTTGCTAGATGCTTTTTGGTTGTAAATGATCAATGTGGAAATTTGCGTAGTTGCAGGATTTTCTGCCATAAATTGTTCAGGCCCAATCAATTTTGATTAACAGGTTTGCATAAAAATGAAAATCCTGCAGCCTCTTTAAAATGCACTTAGAAACCATAAGCATGGTCATTATTGCCTTTCTCATTATTTTGGCTGCAATAAATAAATGGCATATGTTAGCAGGCTATAGAACCCCATTATGTTACAGCCCTTGGTGCTAATTAATTAGCATGTACGTGGGAGAATTTGTTTGTCAAGTCACAAAGGGTGTGCATTTTCCCCCCTCCTGGGTTACATATACATAACTTTGGAATTCATTTGCTCTAGTGCTTATTTTCAAAGGGAAGTTTTTTTTTTTTGCTGCCTCTGGCTGATTATGAAGTATCCTTACAAAATGTACCAGAACTGAAGCTCCAGGAAGTTCATTGCAGAGAAACGTGAAGGAAACTCATGAAAGATGAGTGTAATATCCCAGCAGACTCTGAGCCCCAGTTGCTGCTTCACACTAATAAATTGTGAATACGTTTTCGTGAAACTGAGCTTGTACAGTAAGCAGCCTAAAACTCATTTCAAATCTTCGGTTTTATAAGTGCCTAGCTCACAAATTTCACAAGTTTCCTTGCAAAATTGCATTTCCACCATACAAATTCAAGTGATTTAGGGTGTCTGAGGCTTGTAATTGTGACATCTCTTGAGCTCACACACTCCCTGAGTTTCTAGTCTTAGGTAGGGCCCTATAAAATCTGTTTATATTTTTTCCCAAATTCCGTTTTTTCCGTTTTAATTTTTGCAAATTCTTGTTTTTTCCGTTTTAATTTTTGGGAATTCATTTTTTTACCCTTTACTGTTATTTTAGTTGTAAAAAGTGTGTGCTTTTAATGTTAATTATTAAAATGTACACAAATAAAATAGGCATTTACTATTAAAATGACAAATGCAACATAACACTGCACTCTAAGTACTTCAAGTAACAACAAAATATGTTTATGAGCTTTAAACTGTCCTGTAAAATAAATTATACTAGTTTATACAAGTTAAAATAAAAGTCACACTCTAGCTGCGTCCTAATGTGCATACCATCCATCCTAAGTAGTATGTGACATTAGTAACTGTCAATACTATTTCGGGCATACTATAGTATCCACATTGGGACGCAGCTTCTGTCTCTCGCGCGCTCTCTCGGACACACTCGGTCTCTCCGCACGCTCTTTCGGACCATGTTTCGGACACACTCGCGTGCTCTCTCTCGACACACTCGGTCTCTCGCGCGCCTCTCGACTTCGGACACACACACTTGGTCCGGCACCTCATAGACAGACGTGCATGGAGGGGACTTTTGTGTGTGTGTGTGTGTGTGCGTGTGTGCGTGCGTTTCTTTACTTTCGTCGACGAAAGCAGAGCAGTGGAGAGCCGCTTCGCCATGCTTTCAGTGGAAACGCGGCTATTGTTTTGATGCCGTCATGAGCTGAAATGACGGGAGGGGTTGTGTCGCCCAGATTTGCTTCCCTGTCTGCATTTTCCCCAGACATACGTTCTTCTCCCACACAAAAAACGAATTTCATTCCAAATATGTAAAATCCCGTGAAATTTCACGTTAACACTAGATTCCGTGTTAATTGGCCAATTCCGCGATTCCCGTCCGCTGATTCCGTGATCGTGGAAATTATAGGGCCCTACTTTGGGTTTCATCTGTGTAGTATTCAGGACTTGGAGACTACATTAAAATCTTTATTGAAACATTTACCACACGTGAACTGATGTATTTTTAAAGGTGCGTTATGTAACTTTGTATGTATTTTTTATTGACATTTTTTAATGAAAAAAAAATGTAAAATGAGTCAATACATCAATCATTCTTCATCCGTGCCGTATTTAATTTTTTTTTTTTTTTTAATTATTTTTTTTTGGACTATGACTAAGCTTGTAATAAAACAAGAATCAACATTGGATTGGCTTAGAGATTGTGAAAACTGAGGAGGATTAGACATTGTAACGGCGATGCAGAGATCGCATGTTTATTACTCTAACCGGTGAGTAAGGTATTTTATTGAACCCAATATATTGCCTTATGTAGCTCTCTTAACAGTTCATTGTAAAACATTATCTATTGTGAAGGGTCTTTTCATTATTGTTGTTGTAGCAACGTGCTGGGATTTATTTTCAAGGAAGTACCGTGTCTATTGTCTACAGTAAACTCTTCAGCTAGTCCTTCAGCTAGTCTGTTTGAGAGAGTCGTCTAAAACCGTTATATTTCTTATAAGGATAGTTCACCCAAAAATGAAAATTCTGTTATCATTTACTCAGTGCTGGGCGGTAAACCGGCTTCAAACTGAAAACCGGTTTATATTTTTGTCACGATTTTGATTTCGAGTAAACCGTCATACCGGTTTAATTACACAACGTTCGGAACGACCGTTACGCTGCGCGGCCATAGAGTGCGCTGACACTGTTTCAGACGGACCCTTGACCGTTGCACTACTAAGCACCGACGAGGGTAAACAAACAGCAGCGCTCTGTCACGTGCTACATGGACGATGGATGCTGAAGAATTAGTACAACATGACAGTGATGACACCGAAGAAGAACTTGTGCCAAAAAGAGGAGCCGGGTCTGTTGTTTTTGGAGGTTTTTTGTTTTCCAAAAATCCGGCGTCGAGTGCTGGGCGATATGTCAAAAATATTTTATTCGATAATCGCCTTAAAATATCGCGATATCCGATAATATCGCCTACCCAAGCCCCGCCCCCAACACGCCCGCGCGCGTGTTATAGGCCATATGTCATGTTATTTTAGTCAGATATGGACGGCGCGACTGGCACACAAATCACCTCAGACAAGCAGCTGAGCGTCTAAGCCAACGCGCCGCAATCGCAAATGAAAGTGAAAGTAAGTGCAGAATCTTAAATCTTCTATTAAAAGTAAAGAAACGAAATGATCTGACCACCAGGCAGTTGCGCTCTCTCTTATTGCCGTCTTTGGTGATTTTGCTGATGATGATCAATAAAATGCAGCGCATCTGTTGCTTTCGGTGACGTGCACTTCATTAAATCTGTATATTGCGCGGAATTGAAGATCGGATTTAGGCTATATCCGTTTTGCAGAAACACATTTGTGTGACCAGGTGTAATGGAATCGTTTTGATAAATCAGAGTTCAGATAAATCAGCTATCCGATCTGAGAAAACGCATGAAGTGGCAGGTGTAAACAGCCCCGTTGAGTCTGGCTGCACTTTATCTAATGATAGCCAGGAATTCAGCTAGTTTAATTTAATGATTGGCACGTTAAAGGTTTTACTTCGCTGAGTTTGAGCTTGAACGAGCATAAATCATTAGCTTTGTGTGGTTAGCTAAAAATTTCCACACTGTTCTTATCACATCGCCTATTTGAAACGAATTTCGTTTTGCGAGGAGAAATTATATATAATATAATTCATATATATAATATATAGCCTAATTCAATATATAATATAGCTTACAATATTGAATAGAGAACAGAACAGAACCGAATTTGATGATTGTAAGAACAGTGAATGCGTGTTGATGTCAAGGTGACAGATGCTTATTTGTTTTAAGGTCCGGTCTTTTTCTTTTCTTTTCTTTTCTTTAGCGTTATTCGACTGATTTAATGATAGCTTAAGTTAATTTCCTAATTATAACGTGCGCTTTTTTTAAAACTTGTATTCAAACTATAAAATATTTGTTATTTTATTTGTCTAAAATTAGGTTTTAAAACCAATTGTTTTGGTTCTGCATGAGCAAAAACTTAAGCCGCTCAATAAAAATTACTGCTTTATTTATTTAGAAACATAAGTTACTAATAATTAGGCTATATATTTGGGTATTTTATTTATGTGTTTTTGTTCATGTTTTAATCTAAAGCAAAGTATAACGCTCGATATCTACTGTAACGCAGCTCCCAACATTGCAAACTCTGAACGCGTGCATGAGATATTCAAGCAACGTAATTTCTTCATCCGTTTGCAATATAACGGAATTTTAATTTTAATTACAATGGTCATGTTTTTATTTTTTTAGAAGGCCTGTTTATTATGTGCAACATTTAAATTAATATTCAGAAACGGGTAAAGTTACTTTTCTGATTAACTTTTATACTAAACCAAAATAAAATATTGGAGATGTCTGCTATTCTGAATTAACAGGATTATTTTTTTTCGTCTGTAGAACGAAAATATAAAAATCAAGAACTCCAGGAAAAAATGTTTAGCAGAATTACGAAAGTGATAAATGATCTTTGACAGGTAACGCATCTCAAAGTCGCATGCTGAGTCCAACACAGACTCGTGTTGCAGTTGGAGCAGTCAGCGCCGAACAACAGGCACACAATATTAAGTTTAGGCATAGGCTGTAAAAGTTCAGCGAGAGATTTTCTTTATCCTTTGTTCTTTTATCAACTTCAAATATTGGCACCGAGTACAGGCTGTCAATCCACGGATTCAATAGACACAGGCCTGCTTACCGACTCTGTTTACAGGTCGGGGATATTTCGAACTTGAAAAAAGATGTGTAATGACGTCTTTCCATGGTTGAAACAATTCTTCTGATGTTTAATCATGTTTATTATTTCATTCTATAAATTAACAAGAAGTATATGTGTGTGATATTGTATGCACATTTGTCCGTGCACGAGAAGCGGCTGTGTGCTGCTCAGTAAACAGCGCTCATGCAGAAGTGTTCTCTCACGTCTTGCGCTTAAAGAATGCTATCAAGAAGAATCGATTTTCTATTCCTAACCCTACTAGCCTACAGAAAATATTTAAATCATGCTATTGCATGTAAATAAATATGTGTATAACTATAGGGCTATGTGAAATATGTTTGTCTTTTTTTCTTTTTTATTGACGATTATCGTCTGGAAACAGACTTCGATATCGATATCGCGATACTTGCGAGACATCGTCGATATACGATAATATCGTCATATCGCCCAGCCCTAGCGTCGACCAAACAACCATTTTATGTAAGTGCTGTCGTGCTATAATTCTCCGCTGGGGAGAATGACCCGGCAACACAAGCAAATTGCTCCAGCGCCTTAGCCGCAATCATGTCTTGGAATATCAAGAATGTATTAAATCAGCCGCGGATTCAGCCGCGGATTTAGCGCCCTCCACATCAGCATGTAACACAGGGAAAGCTAAAGAAAAGTCGAGCCAAATATTGTTTCCATTATACAGGATAATCCTGTGTGCCAAGTAAGTTAGCACTTTATATTTATTTTATGTTTGTTCTGGTTTCGAAGCAATACTTTTGAAGGAATAACTAATGCAAGTTGCATAATTTTGTTTTAATTTCTTTAATAGACCTCAAAAGCAATGCAAGACAAGATTTCCTTTTATATTTACTTGAATGCACGTAATGTTCCTGGATTTGTACTTGAACTAGCAAAAGTATTCCAAGTTGTTCTAATTGTGTTGTTTAAAATAAAAGTTCTGTATTTTGACTGCAGTTGTCTTTGCATTTTGATTCCTCACTTCATTAGAATCATGAATGGCTCTTATTTGTAAACAGCATAATTTTCTGAGGCCATGCAAACCTGTATTACTAGAGTGGAATTATTCTACAATATTCACTAATGACAGTAAAATAGACCATCCTAAGTCAATTTACTGCAGTAATTCCTCTCTTAACCAGTAGAAAATGCATTGAACACCTGACTATGCATAAAAAAATAAATAAAAAAACCGAACCGAAAAAACGGAAAAACCGTTATGATTTTGAAAAAAGCCGTGATATAAATTTTTGGTCAAACCGCCCAGCACTAATTTACTCACCCACATGTTGTTCCCTTATTGCTTCTTGCTGAAGCTCAAACGTGCTGTGTAACACATAGAAGAATAAACCTCATTGGTTCCCGCACGTCGTGCGAACATACTTTTTTTGTTCATTGTTTAGATGTGAGCCTAGATTAAATCTGTTCATCATATCAAGTGATTGTGTCTCTTAGAAACATTTGGACTAAAACCACTCTATTCATATGGACTAGTTTTAAAATCTCTTTATGAACTTTGTTTTTGCTCAGATTTCATTAACAATTTCTTTATTTGTGTTCCGAAGATGAATTGAAGTCTTATGCGTTTGGAATGAAGATAAGTAAATGATGACAGTATTTTTGTTGGTTTTGGTTGATCAAACCCCTGAATGTTTTTGAGCTGTAGAATAATATTCATCCACACAGTCACGCAAAAGCCAAAGCACAACCAAAACAATGTTCTCCTCGCAAAATGCATGCAGTTTTGTTTTTGAACTGATTGAGGCCCACAAGTTACATAGTGTGCCTTTAATTACAAGTTATCTTGAGTGATTGGGAGATATAGGTGTTCTCAGATTGACACATGTTCAAATGCTTACATGAGTAATTTTATTAAAGCAATATTATTATTATTCATTATTATTATTCAGTATTAGTATTATATTATTCAGCAACATTATTCAGCATTTAATGAAGTACACTTAATTCAAAAAATTGCTAAATGGGGTTTGGAAGCTTAAACATATTAGTTCAGAATATATTATAATCTTTTTTTTTGTAGTGCTGTCAAACGATTAAAATATTTAATCACGATTAATCATATTAATGTCATAGTTACTAGCTGATTAATCAACAATTAATCACACATTATTATCTATTCTAATGTCTCTTAAATGTGTTTTTTTGTCCTATTCTTTTTTTTTCTCATTTTAATGCTCTTATCAACATGGAAAAGTGGATTGGCTTGCTTTGTGCAAATGTTTTTTATTGAAAACAACATTGTCATATACTGTGTCCAAATTAACTCTAAACATTCTCACTTGGAGCAAATAATGTTTCACACAATGTAACACTGTCCATCAATAAAATGGTGAAAGTAAATACTGACGAGTATTTCAAAGTCTTCGCACGGTGTAGGCCATTGTAATTAATGGGTTTCATAGCGCAGTTCGGTGTAATGCCGTCCTGTTGCAAAAGCATGTGACAGTAAAACTACAAAGTTTGCTTGGCCAAAAAAATTTACGCCATTAAAATGGGTTTGCGTGACCTTTTAACGACAGCCCTGATTTTTTTTTTTTTTTGTGTGTTGATGGTGTATTTAGATTTTAGATATTCTCTTAAATGTATCAAGACCAGCAATCGTATTATGTGTGTGGGGTTTTCCTATTCTCTCTTGAATAAAATATTAATTGTAATCAAAACAGAATAATTGATGCGCCTTTGGTATATACATTCCTCTGAAATGTAGAAAAAGTTTAGAATATTTTATTTTTTATTCATTTAACTTGAGATGACATAATGCAATCATAAAGCACTTAGTCTGGTAGAATGTTTTAAATATTTTCCTATGAATTTAATATTTGAATTTTAATACTTGAACTTGCAATCATATTTAACTTTTAAAAACATGAAGTTAGTTCAACTGTGTCCTGTGATATTTAAAATTTTGCCAATAACCAACTGATAGTAAAGGATTTTGTATGAATCTAGTGTTAAAAATGACCTTTGGTTCAATTGAGAAAAGCCCATTTATCCAGTATATTAGATCCTCATATCTGCATGATATGATGTTTTAAAACATCCTCAAGGGTTGAGAAAAGTGATATTAAATTGCTTCTTGCTGTATAAGTCATTCGTAATGTCTGAATAGTGTGTGGGCTTTTCAGGAAGCCCCTGTCCTCTATTTGAGTTTATTTCTTTAACACGCCTATGCAGAGAATTACAATTCACAGAACAATTATTCCTGTTGCCAGCACACGCACTACACACACAGATCACTATATTTAATTCTCATCAGGATGCTGTGAAGGCAATTTATAAAAAAGGCTTTTAAAAAAGACTCCTTTGTAGCACATTAATTATGGTCTACTTTCACCTATTTTGTATTGTGGCCAATTGGAGTTGAGGAATAAAATTCTGTTTCAGGCATGCAAATTGCTGATTAAAAGGAAATGCACAGACATCAATTATTTGCTTACTATCGACTATATATATATTAAATGTAGCCAATATTAATGCACAAATGAGCCCTAATGTCTATTAAAGTTTCGAGGTATTGCTCATTATGTCGTTACATTAGAAGCAAATTAAAGTAGCAGTCTCACAATCCAAAATAAATTCATCACTCATCTGTTGATAATCGATGCTCTGTGCTGTACAATCCCTCATTCTGACCACATTTCATTGCTGTATGTGTCAGGGATTCTGGCAGGTCATTTATATAAAAGTTGTCAATGACAAGTAATGCTACTTTTTGTTATTAACAAAAAATGTTTCTGTCTAACAGAACAAGCAGTTTAATTGCATGCTGTCAGTGTTGACCTGCCTCCAGTTCCCTCTCAGGCTAAAAAATGAATTGTTATAAGAATTATTCAAGAAAGTTGGCTATTGAATAACCTCAAGTCTTATTACCTAAAGCACAATAGAAGAGCATTTCAAGATTTGCTTTCAGAAACCTAGTGAACGGTAAAATGCTTGGGAAAACTTTCCCTGAGTAATATCAGTCACGGAAATATCATGGAACATTATGAATGGCATAGCAACACCCCGGTAACCACCCAGAATACATTATAATCATGGTGATGAGATGAAAAACACCACTAAAATTTTCTCAGATTCGGAAGTTTCTGGTTTTATATTTGGGATACTTAGTTACCTGAGCTGTCCCAATAACACCAACGTGGTTTAATCAATAATCCACTTGCTCCATCTGTCCCAGATGTTTTGGTCCGTTTCGCTAGACTTTGTGTGATTGCATTTTCATTGCTGACCACATCCAAGAGGATTACAATTAAACTTGTCAGTCAGGAGCCTAACAGCTTTGTTTACTGAGATTAACATTAGCCCTCTGTCTGAGCCAGAGTTAGACCAACCATTCTGAAACCGTGCTTGTGGGTGTCATGGAGGCTTAAATGGCATTAAGCAGGGTATCGGGCCAAAAGCTTGAGGGAGAGAAACGAACCTGACAAGTGCCCAAGTGTAAGGTATTAGTAACATGCTCTGAATAGTTCTCTCTTTTACACTAGCTGACGACCCCGCATACTTGAAACAGTTGTTCTTCTTATGACTCACATTGACATGCAGCTCTTGACAGGCTTGACAGGTTTGCTTCCTCAACATGCTCATTGATATGTCTAAGAGGAAATGTTCTTATATTTAGATGATTTTGGAATGTAAAGAAGTCAATCAATTGTATAACTTCTGGCCATAAGAGAGGCATGTTGTCTAAATTTAGTCTGTCAATTATCCATACAATTTATTCATAGTTAAAATAACAAAATAAACAGACTTATGAGGATTTAGAAAGGAAATGTGTTTTTTTGTGTGAATTTGATTACTTAATACAATATTTGGCCCAGTTTTTGCCATGTTTTAGACTTACCTCCTATTCAGCTTATGTCATGTTAGAGCCTGACCAATAAAGGATTTTGAAGGCCTGATACCAATACAACTATTTTTTTGGTTTTAAAATCCATATTCCGATATATTGGCCTGAAATTCTTCTTTTCTTTTTTTTTTTCAGAAACGTGCAACAAAACATTAACAGATTTCCCTAACATAGCTATTTGGTGTTATTTATGAGTTTTAACTAAAATAATATGATAAAGCATTTTAAAAAGAAACTTGTTTCTTTTATTGTCACAACAGAACAGAGGAACATCAAAATATATTAAAGTTCTGATAAATAAAATAATAATAAAGCCCTACATTGCTTTATAAGCTACCTTATGATTACAATTTCAACTGGCTTAACCCTTTTACCTACATTAAACTATTTTCAATCATTAATTGCTGCCTGCCTACTAAAACCTACTATTTAGAGATTCTTAATCCGACAGAACGACAGTCTGCAGCGCACACTTGGCGTCGTTGGATTTCACACACGTGTAAAAAGAAAAGCTAACTTTTATGCACAAGATATGTTTAATACTTTTCTCTATTTCTAAATGTTCACATCCTCGCAAGTTTAACTTACATTTCACAATGTAAGGACTAACTAGAGATATGCTAGTTAGAAATACAGTAATCATTACTTTATTTAGGCAGAAAAAGTTCATTGTGTTTTCCAATCTCATTAATGTTAACGTTAGCTGGTCTTCCACTGATGATACTGGCAATAGCTAGCTTTGTGGTTAGCTAGTCTATGATGAGCCATAATTTAGCAATAGATAACGTCATACTGGCAAATTGTAAAACATACATTTTCAATATAACAGGCCAAGGAGATGAGAAGATTGAAGCGTGCTTCGTCCGTTTCCTATTAGAGCCCAACCAATAAAGGATTTTGAAGGCTCGAAATTCAATACAAATATTTTCTGGTTTTAAAATCCGATATGCCGACATATACTGGCCGAGACTTTTCTTTTTTTTTGAAACGCGCAACAAAACATTATCAGATTTCCCTAACATTAGTTATTTGTAGTTACAGTATTTATGAGTTTTAAAATATTATGATCATTATTTTAAAAAGAAAGACTGATGATAGTGGCATTAGCTAGCTTTATGGTTATCTAGTCTATGATGAGCCATAATTTAGCAATGGATGACGTCATACTGCAAAGTGTAAAACATACATTTTCAATATAACAGGCCAAGGAGAGATGATTAGTCTCATTGCTATAACTGTTTCGCGCTATTAAAGAAATTCTTCAGTCACATTGTCAAAAGTTAAAAGGACAGTCAGTGAACTACACTGTAACAACGTATCGTAATTATTACTAACTAATTCTGCGACTGATGGGGATGTTCTTTTAATTGTTATTCAAGCAATGTATGTCTCGTGACCAACTCAACGAGTGTTGCCAACAGGGACAGTGTAGAGTGCCCTCTGGTGGAAAAACTATACAACTCCAACACTCATGACATGGTTCAAGCATGTTTCGTCCTTTTTTTATTTTTTTATTTTTGAAATATTAATTTATTGGCCATTATAACTGCCGATACCGAGAATTTGGAAAATGCCTAATATTGGCCGATAATATCGGCATGCCGATATATCGGTCTGGCTCTAGTTTTTATCTTTTTTTAATATTTATTTATCGGCCATTATAACTGCCTGAATACTCGATAGTTTGGAAAATGCATAATATTGGCTGGCCGATAAATCGGTCTTGCCTGTCATGTTCATGAATACTTTTGGTTCTGTGTTTATATCCAATATAAATAATGAATTCTGAAGCAAAACAACAGCTTTTAACCAATATATGCAGCACTTCCTGTCAGTGCTGTCTTTTCAACAGACTGTTAGCTGTTTCATCAAGTGAAAACAAACAAAAATATTTTATTTGCATGCACAAAGCGAAACTCAAAAGACTGTCAGCCCACCAGAACACGCTTCTTGTTTGTTTACAGCCGACAGCAGATCTCCTTCAAAACGTCTTGGTTTAACTGAACTTTTATGTAAAGGTACCGGACACATATAACTGGTGTAAAGAAATTCAATTCCTCATTTAAAGTGAAATAAATAATGAAAGAATAAGGTCACTGCTGCATCCATTAGTGCTTGTCTTTTTTCTCACGGCTCATATGTAGAGTCGGCCCCTTTGGAGCCCCGTCTCCAGCTCGCCAGCAGTAATTTATTGTCATGGGGTATAAATAGGATGGCAGGATTGTTGAGGCAGGTGGTCTAATATGCAAACTCAGCTCACTTATCCCGCTGCACTGCAGAGGTTGCTGGAAGTCTCGTGACTCCAGGAAAAGCTGCGAACAGTAGTCCACAGGAAGGGGGCCATTCATGATTGTTGACTGTGTCATGCGCTTTCTGAGAAATAGGCTAAGATGAGTACCAGAGTTAGCATGTAATTATTCATTTGCAAGGCAATGTCTATTAGGGTCCCAATATACCCCATGAAGTTACTTTTCGTTCTTCGCTGAAAAATCGAAATACCTTTGTTTTTGATAATACTGTTACAATCATCCCAATGCCGCCCATGCTAATGAAATTGACTTTTAGACTGAATATGCAAATATGTGCTGTGCGTTCTTCCTCTCAATTACAAAATAAACTCAAAAACAAAAAGGACAGCCGTGTAGAAAGCAGCAGTTAAGCAAACATCTCATCATAGTGATGTGGATATGTGTGCACAAGCTGTGCAATTCAACACACTTTTATTTATAGTAGCAATTTATATAATAGATTGCTGTAAAGCAGCATCTTTACAGTATTAACTTGAAAAATTAAAAGTACAATATTTACAGTTTTGTCACTTTCAATTAAAAGTACAATTGACCTTTCGCTGGCCCCTCCCACAAAACGGCCATTGTCCAATCACACATCATAACAACCGTGACTGTGTGAGCTGTTCCGTCAAACAGTAAGCGGTGCGCCCACGGCGTTTGTAAATCGGACACAAGATACCCCGAGAGATTGTCTGGAGAAGTTGTGTTTTTTCCCTTTCCAAAGCCCCAAAACACAACGTGAAGCTGGTGCCTAAGAATGCATTAAACAGCGTGGATCGGCCCAATCCCAGTTTTGTGTCGAACATGGTTAACTCGCAAATTAATCGCATTCTGCATGACATTAATCGGTTGCTGTGCCTGTGGTAATGAACAACCTGCTTGTTAAAACGAATGTGTACTCCTGTATCAGAGGCAAAATGAATTTTCAGCGCAAGTTATATATTTCTAACTCCAAACAATTAGCCACTTAACCAGTTTATAAAATCTTCAAGGCTACTGGTTGCATTTGAGGTAGCATGGTCATGGGGGTTTTCTGATTTAGCTTGAGACTGGTAAGCATTAGCCTCAATAGTAGTCATGTCTCATTCATTTCTTATTCTTATATTTGGAATAAATCCCTCCACCGCATACCGTAATCCATTTTGCTTCGATCTTGCTCTGATATTGCGGAGGTATTGCTCCAAAAGGGTCACTGACACGCACGGGAATACCCTTTGCCATCATGACAATCTGTCGCGCTGCTCTGTGTTTGACCATTTGTTTGACGGAAGTAGCAACAGTAACTAAGGGGGCGGGGCTCGGTGAAAGGCTAATTTCAGTTTTTTGGCAAGCTTTTTCAAACATTCATTTGGGCCTGATTTTTTTCAAAATTACATCACACCAGTTTATTCCTTGATTTCGCTTCATTTAAAGTACATCAGCGTCTTTACTATTCCCATGTTTTAGGGAACCAAATCTTTTTTTGTATTATGACTATGTATCATGATTTCTGAAATTCCCGTAAATTATTCTGGTGATTCTGACTAGTTCAGATCGCATTCATCTGTACTGCTCTGATAATCCTGCACCTGCATTTCAGGTGCATTGCCTACTTCATAAAGCTTCAATTCCCAAATGTGATAATTGCTTGACAGTGTTAGATGATACAGTTTAGTGGCTACTGGTGAGTTGTCAGTTTGTCTGTGCTAAACTCTCAGTAGACTCTTAATTAATTGCTGTGCCTGTTGTGTACCACTTTGTAATTGCTAATATTGGTATAGCAGAAGTATGAATGACAAAACTGGAACAGAATCCACAAACTGATTCAAGTAGCAAAGCAACTGCACACTTATTGAAGTTTTAAAAAGGCACCTGTAACTTATTTCACTTCAACACATTTCTTGAGGGAATACAATACTACTTTGTTAACCATGGTTGAAATTTATCTTCTGACCACACAAGCAATACACTATAAACTATACAAAACACATCTTAACCAACAGCACATTAGAAATAAAGTAGGGGACAAAGTCTCAGGTCATTTAACCTTATTAATTTGGTTAATAAGTCCAATTGCGTTGGGTACATTTTTATTTATTTTTTTATATATTCTTCTTTGCCTTATAACGTTTTCCAGAGTAGTAGTAGTTTCTCACCCAAATTTCTCAGTGACAAATGTTTCTTGAGCAGGATGGTAAAATATAAATAAATAAAGTAACGGATTCATTGATAGTAAAGCTGATATTGAAAATTATATTTAATATATTTACATTTAAAATAACTGTTTTCTATTTTAATAAATTTTACAATATAATTTATTCCTGTGATTGTAAAGCCAAATTTTCAGTATCATTACTCCAATTTTCAGTGTCAAATTGAAATTCATTTCAAATTTATTTGAAATAGAAATCTTTTGTAACAGTATTAATTTTTTACAGTCTTTTTTGAGCAATTTAATGTGCCCTTGCTGAATTTTTTTTATTTCTTTTAAGACATTCTTATACTTTTGGACTGCAGTATACATTTATGATCAATAGATTTTCGGTAACACTTTACAATAAGGTTCATTTATTAAACATTAGTTCATGCATTAACTAACATGAACTAACCATTTGTTACTGTATTTGTTATTCTTTGTTAACGTTTAGTTAATGCAAATATTAGCTGTTCATTGTTTGTTCATGTTAGTTCACAGTGCATTAACTAATGTTAACAAGATTTTAATAAAGTATTAGTAAATGTTGAAATTAACATTACCAAAGATTAACAAATGCTGAAGAAGTATTGTTCATTCTTTGTTAATGTTAACTAATGTAGTAACTAATGAACCTTATTGTAAAGTGTTACCAGATTTTCATTTTGAATTGTAACTGTTTTTACATTGCCATTTGTCTAACGCTCACTTAAAAGTTAAAATGTAATGCAATTTGTCAAAGTTATTCAAATGTAAAAAAATATGAAAATGAGCATGAGCACAGTCTGTAAAATAGGCCGAGACCAATGAACTACAAATGTCTAATATCTGTCAGTAACCAATATGGTACTGAACTACCAATATATTGTGTTTCTCGAGATTCTATTAAACAAGAATTGGTTGGGTTGTAATAATTGGCTGTCCCAATCAGTGGAGCAAGGGTGGCTACTGTACCAGCACCTGGATATTGTTTAAAATTAAAAGTCCCTGCTGCCCCATATCTGTTTTGGAGATAAGCATCTTCACATGTGCCTGAGTCTCCACCTCACTGTGCCAGTGTTTCCGAATGTGGTGTTCGGCTTTCCCAGCAGAGCTCTGGTCTGCTAATCATGCTGGAAGCTACCTGTGCAATGCCAGCAGGAAAGCAAGGGCTTGGTGAGCATCACCGAACTACAGAGGAGTTGTTTATCTTGGGAGGCAGGCACTTCTCCATCATCCTGCCAATAAGACTGTACAGTCCAGAACGTTCCTCAGCAAGATAAGTTGCCTGGACACTGCTGGCCTGACAGCCTACAGCTTTTACAGCAGGACTAGGGATGAAACAGTTAGCGTTTTGACAATAAACCACATTAGATTTCTCATCGAGTAGTATTACCATTTCATAGGTTAATTATCATTAAAACCATATTTGATTACCTTGTTTTGAAAAACTTGCCGTAAAACAGTATAGCATTAAAGCTCACCATGTTAATTTGTGTGCCCTCGTAACATTTTATCAAATAACTTCCCCTCACTCTCTGCAGTGACATCTCTTCACTGGATGATGTGTTTATTTGCAGGGCAGGGCAGCTTGTTACACATGAGATCCACCAAATAGCAAACGAAAACCAGCCAATCAATTACCCATGGACAAACTCAAGTCTCCGCCCAACAATTTTTTTGTTGTTGTTCAACAATCTGTTACTCTTGGAAATACATCACAGTAGAGAAGAAAAATACGGCAGCTTCCATTTCACACTGAACTTTAGTTATCTAGTTGCTGTTTGAGCATAAATAAGTAGCCTGGATGCCAGCCTGAACTCTCGCCCACAACATTCTCTGGTTGGGAAGTTTGGTCTGGACTCTATCTCATTGAGGAGAAATTATGATCAGGCAAAAAAGTGATCTGGCCTATCAAATTGGCAGGGCAGGCTTTATATGATGATGGATGGATGATCTGCAGAGACGTAATCATCACTGCTATCGAAGAGAATCTAACTGTCTTCCCTCAGAGATGACTGCAGCTGGAGAATTGAGATGTATACATTCCGCTGTTGTGAAATAAATCAACAGCACATTCATTTTAATAGATGAACAGAAAACTGAAATCAACGCATTTGTCGATCGTAAATATATTTTTGCCGTCCTTCCTACATGATTCGGCACAAGTGTAACTTATCAGGTGGCTCTGACGGTCGAGAAGAAGATGGGACGTAATGAAAAGCCTGTGGTCGTTGTGGTTTCTCCTTTGGTCGCACTCATGGAGGACCAAGAAAAGAAGCAACACTCGTTATTTTACTTCTAAAATAATGAAGTTCTGTGCTATGCAGAGTAGCTGACTTACTGCATTGCTCTGATTGGTTGTAGGTCTATCGACTATCCAATTAAAGTGCTATACAACAATTTTTCTATGTCTTATGAAGTCATAATGATCCTCATTTAAATAATCCTGTCCACAGTATACGTAAAAAAGTTGGCAAGACCTGCTCTAAGCTGCGCTAGAGAAGATGAAGAGTGTTGTCACAGTTTATAGTTTGTCCTACGGCTGACTTGTGGTTAATTTATTTTTTAACACTGTTCCTGAAACAGTACAACCCGAACAATTGTCTGTGTGCTGCACATTTTATGGACAGCAGCTTCCAGAAGAGAGTATGGAGGATATACGCACAAAAGCTTCTCCTGAAAGTTGGAGCCGTTCCCATTTATAAAAAAATTGTTTGTTGTTAGTCATCCAGTCAACATTTTGTTCATTTAAAATCTGGTTGTTAATGTTATTATTTTAATGTTTATGCAAACAAAAAGTGCATATTTCTGCTGATTTTATTTGTTTTTTTTGTTTTTCAATATAAAACTTGGTGAAATTTCTGATTTCAGTGTGTATACCAAAGATTTTTTAACATTTCTAGCACGTTTTTGACAAAACTGTGATAATAGGCCTATTGGTAACTGTGATCATTTTGGCTACCATAATTGTGATATGAAATTTTTTACACTGTTTCTCATAGTCGGGATACGAGGAAGCTGGAACTAAAAGAATCTTAGGGGTTCAATCCTTTGCTATTCCATTTTCCACCTGACTTATGCTAATGTTTACACATTTATCACATGTAGAGAAAGAACGCTTATTCTCTACATAATATGATTGAATCCTTTATTTCAGTCCCTCTTGAAGATGTCTGTGAGTTTGGTCTCACTAAATTTGACTGTTTTTACAGTAATTATTTGGAACGGTTGTGCTTTTTGCATCTTGGACAGTGATTTGGCTCTGTGTTAGCCCATCCATGACAGTCCCCTTAAGGAACAGACATCCGTAAATATCTGGGTCAGCCAGACTGTCTTCATGAATAAAAAGAGAGGAATTATTTTATTATACTGAGGTGTGACCATGAATAATGTGTAGATCCTTTAAAAGACAGAGGATTTCTTCACTTCTCAATCATTTTCCCCTCACTGTTCAGATCTCATTATCACTCTCCACGTTTGGTCTGTGGGGGATTGGGAACATTTTTTTTAAATTATAGGATATGAGGTAATTTTCTGCATCAGGAGATGAGTCCTTGTTTAAGAGTTCTCCTCCAGAGTCTGTTGATCTTGTGTTGATCAGTTGTCTTGGCCTTTTAAAGTAGCAGAAGATCCAAATATTATGATACTAAAGATGAGTACCCACTTTCTTTATCTGGCACCACACAGGGCTGCCATCAGGAGATAATTTTGATCTAAACAAAAAGATCTGGGTTGTTTTATACAGAATTGTCTTATATTTTTAGGATGAAGTTCCCTTACGAAGAGGTCATCAAGTTTTGGAAGGCATGGCCCTGCATCATATTCAGGGTGGCCAGCAGCTCACTAAACAGTAAATCTTTAATGATTGTGCCTTGGTGGTTGTAATAATCTTCTAGAATTCCAGTTAGTAAGAGTTAGGGATGCAGTGATTACGTTCTTTAATGGCTGATTCTGATTCTATTTTTTTTTGCTAAGCAAAATGGGACGATTCTCAATATATATATATGCTCTGTTACAGGCTAGACAGGCCTTGGACAAAAAAAAAAAGTAGCTGTAGCAATTTGACCCATTGGCCTAAACAAAGTTTCTATACACAAGTAGCATGCACAGTTTTTTTTTAGTCAAATAAGATTTAAAGCAATAACGAAATGGTCTGACTTTATCTTTGTGAAATTATTCTGTATTAAAGCTCCAATATGTAGCTTTTTTTGGCCACAAGAGGGCACAAGTTTCCAACAATAACAAAAGGCGTATGTTTATCTACGCAGTGACAAACTGAATGATGGGACTTACTGTCAAGCTGATGGATCTAATGATTTTTATGGTCGCGATTGCTGATAAAAGACGTCACATGCGAGTCCCGTGGATATAAAGGAATAAGGAAATGTCATCCTATTGAACTAAATGCAAAGTGCTGGATTACTCACACAGGTCAGTTTATTACACGGATTAAACTTTGTGAGGGAAACGTCAGCGCTGTTCCACTTGGTATAACGTTACACTATCACACTAAACGGCATTTAAATGTATGTTGAAAGTTGTAATGTTATTCTACGTGTTAGTTTGTTTGCTATACGAAACTAGCAGCTAGATCAACATAAGAATAACATACTGACCATATTCTAACATTTCATCATGTCAAGCTAACGTTATAACATTGATTTGTTTTATGAACATTTGCTCACCTGTCAAATAAAGCTGTAAAGTCCAAATTAGTCACGGACGCTAGCTCTCTGTCGAGTGGAAGTCAGTCTCGGCATCTTCAGAAACGCCACGCTAATATTGATCCTCATTTTAGTTCTCCTTGTTTGTCTAAAAAGTCTGCTTGCCATGGTCTATGTTTGAACAAAACAAGAACTGGGTGCTGCTAAACGTTACTCATTACGCAGTTGTCCACGTCTGTCGCCATGGTTACACCATGGCTATGGCAGTACGAGCGGAAACGAGGAAAGCGCGGATATTGCGTCATTGACAGGTGACATTTTTTTCCAGAACGGCCACTTTTTAAAATTGGAATTTCTCTGAAATAAAAGAACTTTGGAGATCTTAGACGAGCAGTGGGTAGACGTTTCTATCAAAAACGAATAAATTAATAAATTAGTTTTTTTTATTTAAAATGAAAGTGATTACAAAGGAAATGTTTACTGTTCATGTATGGGAAAATCCACTTAAAAAAAAAACAGATCGCCATTACACTTTTTCTCTTGTGCACCCCCTGGTGGCAGCTCACGTACACTTTGGGAATCTCTGCTATATACAGTACTCTTTCTAATGTACATCTGTATTCAGTGCGTCCCATCTTTGACCTGTGAGAACGTCCTGTTTACAGACATCGTAATATATCCACACAATTGATTTTTTTGGGAAATGAATTACAATGCAGTTTGTATACAAGTCCGAACAGAATTCGTCCAAACAACAAACAAATAAAAGCATACAAAAACAGTTCAGATCGTTTTTATTTTTTTTGGAACGCAAAAACGGCTTGGTTCCAATTCATGACCGGTGCATCTTTAACGCTAAGCCATCCTCTTTAAATTAAACAACCGCAACACTTTAAACTTCTGCTGAAGATTTATTTTTTAATACTGTTAAGACATGACAAAAGCTAACAGTGCTGGCTCATGCATCTAGTGGGACTGCTTTCATTTTTGTTTTTTATTTATTGCTTATTTTTCACTTGAGTGTTTTTTCCCACAGGAAATTAACTTAGTCGCTGTGTTATGGGACAATAGTGGGCAGAAATTGCTGATCCAATTGCACTACCCTGGGACCAACAGAACCATTTTCTTCGACAGGCCACTTAATGGCCCATAGTGATGCAGGGGGTTGAAACCCAACAGTCAATTGGATCAGACAGAGATCAGCAGTGTGCTCTGTGCCATGTCCAACGTGTTAGGGGTTTCCTCGGCAAAATGAAGGGCTCTTCAGCGTGTCAGCTGCAGAGACCTTACAGCATCCCATGCTGGAATCATTCATCGTGCACAAGAGAATATAATTGCTTGGTCCAGACTTTACAGTATATGCCTTCTTTAAAAAGCCAGTTTAGTAGTGGACAGGAAATGCTTCATGTTTAAAGTTTACTCTACGAACATATTTTCAAAGCATGCCCAAGCTGTTTCTGTGACCTTTCTAAAGTTAGGCAGTTTGTAGCACCTGCTGTCTGGCTTCTGATTCCCCAGGGAACATCCACACAGCTGGCGGGAAATAAATTGCCATGGAGGTTATTGTTCTAGCCGTATTTAACCTGCAAAAAGCTTTCAGATTTCAGGCAACTTACATCTTTTAGCAGTGTTATTGTTATGCCCTAGACATCCAGGCCATTGGGGAATATTTGATTTCTTTCATTGCACTGCTATTTCAGGTAATAATTTCAGTGTTCACCGTTGCCATGGCACCCTTTGCGAGGAACGGGGGGCCATCGTGAATGTTTTCTTTTTACTGGGGTGAAAGCCATAATTCATGTTTTTCACAGAGCGAAGGAGGAAAAACGAATAATAAACGGAAGGAGCGCTCAATGTAATTTCCCTCTCCCCCTCATCTGGCCGGCAGAGGTTTAGATGGACAGACTAACAAGTTGAAGCGTATCCTCGGTGTCAGCAAGCCTTTTGCCAGCCATTTAGATTCGTAGGCACGTCACCCAGGATGAAGTTAATGACCTTAGGTGCCACAATCAGCCTTGATGATTGTGCCTTGCAATATGAAGGAATTGGTATTCACTGTGTCCGCCGAAAACAATGAATTATTAATGCAGAGATTCATGCAAACGCTCTGCTCTCTGTAGACACAGGAAGGACGGCTATGGGGTAAATGGTGAATAGAGAACAGAATATAGAGGTGGCTTGAAACGGGTCAAAGGGGAGAACTTCGAAATGCAGGGAATTTGACTCAAGGTTAGCCCGCCTACATTTTGTGGGTTCATTTGAGATTCTGCTTTGCATCAGGCTGTTTAGTACAATTTGAGTGGCACATGTTTATTTTTCTTGCTGCTCTTAAAGTTCAGCATGTGTTAATTGGATCTGATGGTACATTTGATTTATTCCTTTACACTGAAGTCCACCTGGTGTGGTTCTTAAGTTTGTTTTCTTGTCCAACTTTTGGTTTAGACATTTAATTTCTTCGGTAAAGTTAAATTGTTGCCAGATTCTCAACCTGCCAAAATCTGATGATGAGCCATCAGAGACAGCTGTGAATGATTTCTGCATATCGGTACTTTCCTCTTCAACATGTGGCCATGGCAGTTAGACAAAACACCTTTTGCCTTTTGCCTGGGTATTCATAACAACTTCACATCTAGAGAAAGCTGAACATTTTAGTGCCAGCTCTCATATTGTTCATCATGATGAATATTCAGCTTCGATCTCACTATATATAAATAAATTATCATTGAAAATGCATTTTAAATTGCAATAATATTTCACAGTATAACTGTATTTTTGATAAAAAAAATCAAGTCAATGTGAGCAGTAGAGCCAGAACCGATATATCGGCAGACTGATATTATCGGCTGATATTAGGCATTTTCCAAACTATCGGTATCGGCAGTTATAATGGCCGATAAATTAATATTTCAAAAATAAAATAAAAATGGACAAAACACGATTGAACCATATCATGAGTGTTGGAGTTGTATAGTTTGTCCACCAGAGGGCACTCTAAACCGTTCCTGTTGGCAACACTTGTTGAGTTCGTAATCGAGACGTACATTGCTTGAATAACAATTAAAAGAACATCCCCATCAGTTCTCTTAACTCAAATAAGCATGACAAAATTTGTGACTATCATGTCCAGTTTTGCTGCTGTTAAATAAGCCGAGAGTGAAGCGGAATTAGCTAGTAATAGTTACGTTACGTTGTTACAGTGTAGTTGACTGACTGTCCTTTTAACTTTTGACAGTGTGACTGAAGTATTTCTTTAATAGCACGTGACATCATAATGTTTTGTTGAGTGTTTCTGAAAAAATAAATAAACAAAATATCTGCCGATATACCGAATATCGGATTTTAAAACCAACGAATATTTGTATCGTAATTCGGCCTTCAAAATCCTTTAATGGTCGGGCTCTAGTGAGCAGAGACGTCATTAAAACAAATCTTACCAACATTAGACTTTTGAATGCATGTTGTCTGCACTGTTAAAAGTAATCTTTAGCAAATCTCAAAATTATTTTAATTTTCATACTGTGCATTATGGTATGATGCCATGTAATTAAATTATGTAAAATAGTATTTTAATGTCAATGATATATCAGTCAATATATATATAAAAAGAATTGCCAGGATATGGCATTTTTAGCCAGAATATATTTTAATAGTAGTGCATCGCTAATTTAATAATTTCCCATTCGTTCTTCCATGTTGTTAGTCTCTAAATCCCACTTGACCTTCCGAACAGATGCAAACTGAACCGATGCACTGGCTAGGCAGGTGGATAATTGATTTACTAGTTTCCCACCATCAAGTGCTAATATTTCCTAAAATGGCTTTTATAGAGCAGTGTCCTGTGTGGTGGGGCCTTTAGGTGAAGCATGTCACGGCACTAGCGCTATTACTCAGGAAGTCCGATAGCATTAAAACGTCTGGAGTCCCACAGGGCTGCAGGCTGGATTCAATTGACCACAGTTCACAGGAAGATAAAGGCTAATTCAGAGGCCATTTACTGATCGAAGTGAGAGGGCTGGTGATTTGACCAATGCTGTGGTTTGCAGTTGAAGTGAATGTATAGGACTGCTTTGGATAAAGCATAAAATATAGTTTCAGATTTAAGAAAAATGGCATTTGAGAGATGGCAATTGCATATATAGACTCTCGGAATATTTTTGGCATATTATTGAGTAGTGTGCAGCTGGGCGAACCCTAATAGTGTGCAGCTGGGCTATCTTATACCAAACACTGAACTATTTAAATGTTGACCATTCATCCATCCTGCCAGAAGTAAAAATTAAATACAATTTTTCCATTGACATTTGAGATATAAGCCATAAAAACGTAACCATACATAGTAGACTTAAAACCAGCTACGGCTGTACTAAGCAATTGTATATCAGGGCTTGACATTAACTTTTTGAGGCACTTGGCACTTCGGACAAGTAAATTTATGTTTCACTTGTCGATGCACAAAAGTCACTTGTCCAGGTAAAGATTTATAATTTTATCTAGGGCTGCACGATTTGGGGAAAATGTCATATTGCGATTATTGGGGTCAATATTGCGGTTGTGATATGCGATTGCGATAATAAACAAATGGTTTCATGAGTCAACTTGTTTGGTTCTAAACCAAATGCACACACAGATTAGATACAATTCTGAAATTAGCAACAACAACTAAATGATTGATAGCACCTTTAATGAATATAAATATTTATATATTTACTATATATAATTTATATTATAATAAATTATACATAGACTACTTCTTATTAAGGCTACACAAGTTCTTTAGTCAAGAGCAGTGAGTAATTTTCTCTGTTCACTTTGTTCTTTCATTAACTTTACTGACAGAACACTTTATTGGTAGCTGGCCCTTTAAGAGCAGCCAGTGGACAAAGACGCGAATCTCACACGTGCCTCATTCTCTCACTAGTCACAACTCTTTATGTACATCATAAGACTGCTCTTATGTTATGAAAATACTTGACAAATGACATTTTGGCTTAATAGCCTATGCACGAACTCTGATGACGTATGTCTGAAAGAATCTCAGACAGTGTCTCTACTTCCGGAAGCGCGTTCTGCAGGCCAAGTGTATAGAGGGAGGCAAAACTTTAATAAAATCCATTTTCTCAGAAACGGAGACAACGATTATAGAAACGCTGATTCGCTAGTCGAATTTCATACGATATGAGAGAATACTAACCCTCAAAGTTGTTGATGTAGCTTCGAAATATATAATTTAAATAACTTCTCTTTTTCACTCTTGTGTGACAGCTTAATGCCTCAGTGTTGTTAACATCATTCACATTAACCGCAGGATGTTTTTATAAACAGCAAGTGTAATTTGACACTATCTCCACCTAACGCAAAACCGGCTTCTGACCATAGACTGACGCAGCACCGGATGTAACTGGGCGTGCTGAGACAAACCGGGAAGCGATCGTGCATAGAGGCTATTGTGTGTGTTGTTGATGTTCTTTCAAGCGCGTAAGAGAACTTCTGGCGCGCGACTCTGTGCATGCGCATTATACTGGCGTACGTCTTTCTGTGAGTTACGTTCAGGACATTCACAGGCAGCGCGAAAAAATTGTTTGTTTCAAATCAGTAAAATTAAATCGTAAATAGACGTAACGAGTGGCACATAACGTGAAGTAACATGGCATTTTATTTTGTTTGAAATTTAACTTGTCCGGTCGGACAACTACTTTCTCTTTTACTTGTCCTACAAAAAATCCACTTGTTCCGGACAAGCGGACAAGCCTTAATGTCGAGCCCTGTATATGCTCGTATAAATGCCAAATGTTCATGGGGCACTAAGCTGGTTTCAAGATAAATGCCTTTATATGTTTTGGATAAGTACTTCATTACCCACAATCCTGAACAATCCCACAGTGATGCATATGACTGGTGGAAGTCATGTCACGTGTCTGAAACCCTGCGAAGGTACGTGACAGACTGAAGATGGTGTAATGACGTTGGTCTAAGTTCATTGGTCACACCTCTGAGACGACCCCGCACCATTGGATGTGCATTATCCGAAGCACAGCCTATGAGCAAGCCAGATGCTCAATGTTTTAGCATGTGGAGCTGCAAATGTGTTTGCTTCAGTAAATCGAGGAAAAGTTCCCCTGCACGTTCATATAAAATTCATTGGAGGAAAAAGTTCACATGGCCGTCGTCAGATGTGGAAGGCTGTTTTACGGTGGCTTGAGTCAACTTCAGTGAGGCGCGGTGGTTTATAGGAGGAGTTCCTTTGCTCGGAAATGAAAATATGTACACAGGCTTGTACCGTTGACTTTTTGTGGATTTTCTCTTCGTTTTATTTCACTCGAAATGATCTGTTGTATGCTTATGAGTTCAGCGGTAGCTGGTTATCCTCAGACATGCTCTAATACTCTTTAGATATGGATTTTACAAAATATCAATGGGAGAAATGAATGGGAAATTTACTTCCAGCATAACACGGTCTCATCCCAATTCGTCATATAACTGACGTTTTGGGACGTCTTTTGACCATTCGTCAATATACGACTTTTCAGGGCCCACTTAAACGTCGGTAGATGACGATCCCGGGTCGTCATACAACTGATGCTTTACCTTTAACGTCAGTTAGGTGACGAGTTGGGTTTAGGTTTAGGTCTGGGGTAGAGTTAGGATCCCATAACGTCATCTGCCGACGTTTAAGGGGAATGAAAATACTTGACAAATGACATTTTGGCTTAATAACCTCTATGCACGAACCCTGATGACGTATGTCTAAAAGAATCTCAGTCAGCGACTCCGTCTCTACTTCCGGAAGCGCGTTCTGCAGGCCAAGTGTATAGAGGGAGGCAAAACTTTAATAAAATCTATCGTCATCTACCGACGTTTAAGGGGGCCCTAAAAGTCGTATATTGACGAATGGTCAAAAGATGTCCCAAAACGTCAGTTATATGACGAATTGGGATGAGACTGCGCTGTCCAGCACCAGTGCTCTCTCGGGCTGTGGGCGGGACTGTGATGCTTTATTCTCTGGTCAGTCATTCCCTCTTAATTGAGATGTCAATACAGATTCACTTAAATTCATTCTTAAAATCATAATAATTTCTATTTAGTTTGCACTGCCATTAGGTCCATATACCATTATTTTTTATGAGTGCTTTAATCTCAGGTGTCATATTACTGCAGGCAGAATATCCCCCAGTCCACCACTAGCTTTATTTTCACGTGGCTCTTCAATCCTGTTTTGTAGTCATGCTAATTGGCTAATATTTGTTATTTTAATAGAAACACAAAACAAAATGCATTTAACAGCACAAATGGTGCTGATTTTATGGTTGTGGCTGGACCTTGACCTTGAATGTAAGACTTCATTGACTTGATTGGATCATAGGAAGATGGGTGTTGCTAATTAAATGAAGGCAGATCTGAATGCCAATGCATATACTTTTTTGTCATGTTTTGTTTAAAAAAATCTGAAAATAATTGAATAATCCTATCCACAAAACCCAATTTATATTTATTTGTGGATATTTTTTAGACAGGGATGCCGCTTGTCAGTTCTTTCTGTAGTTTAATGCAAACTTAAACAAGTTATGACACTCATAGACCCAAGCTTCTCGCTTGAAAGCTGAATATCGGCTGAACTATATAAGTGTGGTGCTCAGTGTTGTGTTGTTGAGATCAGGGCAGTCTCTAGAGATGTCTTCCCTTCCACACAATTGGAAAGCACATTTCAGGTGATAATCGGCGCTCTAAACAATATTCTGATACGCTGCATGCCCTTTCTGTCAGTGTGCTGTGTTGTTTCTATGACAGTGACATATGAGGATAATAACTGCAGATAAAAAGGCCATTTTGGAGGCACTTCCACATCAGAGGCCTGGCCGCGGGTTGTTACAAATGCTGCAGAGAATTGAGCACCAACTCTGTTAAAATAATGCTCATCATAATGATGATTTGCCCCTAAATAACATATCTTGTTGTGTTTGAATAGAGCCATTTTATTTAGAATATTATACATTATATTGTCGAAGGTTTTTGTTTATGAATTCAGCTGTTGTTTTGTTGATTTGCTAATCTTCATGGGCAGAGGTTATAGCTGTGGATCTTGTTTTGAGCTGCTTGTCGTGTTGGAGATGAATAGTGTTAGATGGGCTGATTCGTAATCTCCTCATCTCCTGATGATGATCCGTTGACGCTGTCTGATAAGGCCGTGTTCATCAGAGGAATTCCACAGATCGGTGCCTTCTGTGCCACACTGTTCCTGCATCTTATGCCCATCTCAGGAAGAGTAAATGTGCTGATCATATGTTCCCAAAAATGATATCGGTCAGATATTTTGAAGAATGGGAAACATCAATTTGAAGGAATATCCTGGCCACTATTTTCATTTACATTTAGATGTATGCATTTGGCAGATGCTTTTATCCAAAGTGACTTGCATTGCATTAAAGGTATAAATTTGATCAGTTTGTGCATTCCCAGGTAATCAAACACATGGCCTTGGCGTTTGAGAGACAAAAAAATAAAAAATAAATAAAAAAACACCACAAAGTTGGCCCATATGACTCGTGCACATTATTCCAAGTCTTCTAACAGATCGAAATTTAAAGGTGCCCTAGACTGTGAAATTGAATTTATTTGGGCATAAGAGTTCAGTACATGGACATGACATACAAAGAGTCTCAAACATCATTGTTTTCTCCTTCTTACTTAAATCTCGTTTTTGAAAAAACACCCCTGAAAAATAGACGAATCTCCACATAACACCAACTGTGATGCAATAGTCGAGAATCATTAATATGTACGACCCCAAACATTTGCATATGCCAGCCCATGTTCGATGCCAGGCGGAACTGCGCAGCCGAAGCATGGCAGTTGATCAGTGTTCGGATGTACACGTGAACACAAAAGTATTTTTTAGTTCCTTCATCTGAGCCTCTGAAGAAACAATAGATTAATTTTATTTTCTCTGGAAATTTCCAAACATTTCACTTACGACTGTTTCCTCAACTTGCCAAGAGCTGGCCTCGGATCAAGCTACCAGTACACTTTCTGATGTGTAATTGTTATTCAAATTCAGACACGTATAGGGCTGGTCCGAATACCATTTTTTGAGCTTCGAAGCTTCGGTAGTAATGAACTTCGAATATTGAAGCTTCGGAATCTCAATATGGTGCAATATATATAGACAGGCGAGACGCAACACGTTCAGAATTAATAAACTTTTAATAAACTACAGAACAGCGCGAGCGGGAAGCGGCGCGCCTCACACGAGCAGAACGTATGCTCCGAGAACGGACACTGCAAACACAGACACAAGTCTGTTAACTTATAACTGACTAACAAATAACTGACAAAGTAGGGTAGATTTAAATACAGAAGCGGCCCACGCGCGCCTCACGCGTGCAGGGAATATTCTCAGAGAACGGACACTGCATTAGTGATATAAAATACACACACAGGCCGCGTCCATCAAATTTCGTGCCGCCTCCGGCTCTCGACAAAACTCAAACAAATGCTCAGATACCCTTTTCCCATCGTAACCGTTCTGTTGCGGGTTCCCGTGTCCATTCTCAAACCGTAGTGACCATTTGCCGATAGTGATGTGCGGATCGGCGGGCAGGGCGGGCCAAGTAATACAACATTGCAATTAATCAAAAATGTGACATGAGGTCCCAGTAAAATCTCAAAGTCTGGCAGTAGATTCATTTAGATTGATAATAACGGATAAAAAGGATAATACATTTCCTTTCTATTATTCTATTTTCCACAATGTCAAAGCCATGCAGCTTAACCCAAAATACGTACAATTGCAGGCATGCACTTCTGTCCACACAAACTCTGCTGTTTTCTGCGCTGCTCTGCGCTCTAGCCAGAGAATACTCCCGATGCAGGAACACTTTTAGTAGTCCAAGAAGAAGCAAATATATTTATAAATTAGCTATGAGGAAGTTTTATGTTAAGTATTATTTTAACCAGATTTTATACTGTAAAACATTCAAGTGCGAATGAGAACGTTTTGAGTGGGATGCCAGGTGTGCAAAAATAAAATATAAAAAAAAACGATTATTCGAATGTCACATTTTCAAATCGAATACCAACCCACCGAAACGAATATTCGAATATTCTGGTCCAGCCCTAGACACGTAATCTTTCTCTCAAAATCGTTCAATACATCGTTTATGCATCAGTAAGTCAAGCCAGTGACTAAAATATCAACTTCACATCGTTTCTTTTAGTAGGATGAAAAAAAAAAACGTTTTAAAATTGTGAATAAATTCAATGAGCGCATGTTACACTGCACAAATTATAAATAATTTGAATTATTTATAATTACATTAAAGATTTAATTCATTGTTTTCTCAAGAAAAAAGATTGCCGCCTGTCAGCACGTGAATAACAAATTGGTACTGCTAGGCTTATTGCACTTGGATGATCAAATACAAAAGTAATTATATCAAAATGTCCATCTTGGTCATTTAGGCCTATGTCTTGATCAAATAGTGAACAAACAATTTTGGGTGTGTGTCAGCATGCAACAGTGAAAGCAACAAATAATCCACTGCTGTCGGGTAAACCTACTGAAAGAACTGTTTTTATCTGCATATTTCTGTTGTATTTATTCTATTGTCACTTGTTTCTTTGCTATCTTATTTCTGACTGTTTACTTGATTACTCTATTACTTCCCACTTGGGCTATATTTGGTGAGTACTTGTTTTATGTGGGTTGCTTTTAATATCTTTTATGCAGCTCTAAAGCCCCTTGTTATTTATTAATTTCTTTTATTTTTGTTGAATGGGAAATAGCAGCATGGACATTCTTCAAAATCTCCCTTTTTTGTTTTCAAAAAGGAAGAATTTAAGTCAAATGGGTTTGGAACTACAATGAGGGTGAGGAGAATTATGTCATTCTTGGGTGAATCAATGCCAGAATTCCACAGTGAACAAGGCTCGTTCACTGATTTCAGCCTGCAGTTCTTTCTGATCCTTTTAGATGCTTGCAATTTGAAAGCCACTTAATTCGTTCTTATACCATTGTAAGCCTATGCCATGAAACACGAATGCAAGCACCACTTATGAGACATTACTTTCAGCAACTCTTCCCTGAAATTAATGTTTGAGAGAGTCTAAAAGCTTTTCTTTTTCTTCACATTACATTGGAAACTTCTTTGAAAAAGCTTCCAGTCTTACAGTAAAAGCCTCTAATGTCGGTTCTCTTCGGTTCTGAAGATCAAGCAGGCGTTTGTGGTTTGGTCTTTATGCAAGACTTGGTATGTCTGGCCCACATTTTATGGTATCTTCTCTGACCATGAATGTCTAGTATGTTAATTTGTGGAGCACATGAGATTGTCCTCAGCACCCAAGCCAGGATTTCTACAGCACAGAGAGAAAGAACATTTAGCAGACTTGGCCTAAAGTTTAGCTTCTCTGCCTTTTGTCTCTCAGCACTGCAAATGGGGTATGTCCAGCTGGAGAAGACACATTTCCAAATATTTTCAATTGATGCATTTAAAAGATTATACCTCTATATATGTATTTCATATGTGTTGATATAGTTTGGTGAATCCTTGAGCATGAAATATAGATATGATCCCTCATTATGCCTGCTTACCCTGACAGACTGTCACTCAAAATCTGATCTCAAATGATCTGCGTTGCTTGGAAAAATAAGACATAATTCTATTTTGAGATCTAATCCATTTTCTTGTAGCTAAAAATTGAGGGGAGTTTGAACAAAACATGAAATTACTTATTCTATATTTCATTAAACAGTGGATGACTGAAAAAAACTATGACCGTTTTAGAGCGCTGGTGTCTGAAACATTTTATATATATATATATAAAATATATAAAATATATATATAATATATTTATATATATATATATATATATATATAATATATATATATATATATATATATATATATATATATATATATAATATAATATATATATATATGTGCTCATTAATGTATATTTACTTAGTTCAAGTAATAAAGTATTCTCGTGAGTATATAATATGCCATTGCAAATACATACGGGTAAGGGGTTCTAATGTCGGTCGCCATGTTGCCCCTCCATCTTGAAAGTACATTAGCCAAAGAGGGACACACCCATTAATTCAAGCTTCGCCTTTCGCGTTTACGTTTGAGTTAACACTCATGGACGTGGTCGAACTGGAAGCCATGTTAAGGCCTGTTCACACCGGGACAAATTTCGCGCGTGATATTCGTTGACATTTAACGCCTCGTGACTAAACAACGGGCGCAATGTGAGTGTTCACACCGACGAAAAACGGCACGCGTAAAAGCGTCATTAAAAAAAAAAAAAAAACGCCTCAGGTTTGTTTTTTTGGTTTAACACACCGCCTCAAAAACTATCCGACCAACGAGATTGGCGGGTTTGCTTACGTGTCTAGTACTTCTGAAGTTACAGTAAAACACAACTTGGGGGTGCTCAAACAAAAACGGTCTTGACGAGCACGCATACAGCGAAGAAGATATAGCCTACAAGGCAAGATACCTATGGGCACGAACGAATGTTGGAGCATAAAGAGCTATATTTATATTAGTTTATACAATATTTATATTAGTATTTCTGTAAAAAAAGTATAGAAGGGTGACCAACAGTCCTGTTTTCCCGGGACATGTGTAAAAGTCACTTTGTGCTTTTATAGTGTTTATAGCATAGTGTGCGTAGTAGTCAGTTAGAAGTGAGGAGAGGAATAACCGCTTTGCCGACTATTTGTATTCTTTATTTTATTTTATTTTGTGACCAGAGTTGGAAGTTTGTTTGTGTTTTTTTTAGGGCTGGGCAAGTTAACGCGTTATTATCGCGTTAGCGCATTTATTAATGAACGCCGATCATTTTTTTAATGCACGTTAACGCAGTTTTTTTATATCATTTTTTTAAAAGTCCGTTGCTCACTGGCTCTGAATAACAGGCCTACAGTCAAACCATGGATCACAGGAGGGGTGGGATGTTGGTCATCCAGCAAATAACCCACCCAAACAAGCAGTGGAGAGATGATTTGGCAGGTTCTCTCAGGTGAATAGAAAGGGAGAGAGCGCTCCGCGAGACGAGTGAATGACAGGCGCGGATAGTAACCAACGGCTTCTGTGCGCTGACGCAGCTGTAGCCTTTTAACTTAAATTAAAATTATACATAACTTTACCTGATAGGCCTGCGTTTAGTTTCAGCGGGTGCTCTGCCATGTGAATTCCCTTCTGTTGATGTCCTGATAACTATTTAGATTCTGGAAACTCACAAACAGCGAATCGAGGATCAGTCTCTATTCCAATGATTTGTGCTGGCTGCGCGCTGTCGGCAACGGGCGGGCGCGTGCGTGACGCGAGCTGACCGCAACAGTTTCACAGGAACGCACCCGCTTGTTGCTGCACCTTGTGCTCGACGAACCACTTCACCTCACTCTAAATGCTGATTTATACTTCTGCGTCAGACCTACGCGGGAGCCTCTTTGGTTTTCATTCATACTTCTGCGTCGTTGTCCGCGTTGACGCGTAATTATGAGAGCAGCGCAGGCAAGCATATTGACGCGTTGTTACATTTTTGGAGAGGTGCACGTCAGGGTACGCGCGTACACACAGCCCTACGGCGTAAGTTCTGATGCAGAATTATATTGGGCTTTACCTCTGTTTAATGTAACCTAATCTTAGTGTGCGTGGGAAACCATGGCATGACCAAACCTAACCTATTATCAGAGGAGTAACGTTGGTCGACTTATATCTGTAGTCAGTGGTCATGACCTCTGACTACATTGACTGACTGTTTCTGCTGCTCCCTGATAAAAGATACCTGTTGATACCTGTTGAGGAAAAAAAAAAAAAGAAAACTGGACTCATTTTAACTAGATAACAGGTAATCCCCTGTGCCAAATAGCATTGTTTTAATATTTGATTTGATTATATTAATGTTTAAGTTGAGATTTATAATAAATATTTTATTGCTACTGTGTAAAAGAGAATTCTGCTGGTATAAAGCACCTTATTTGTTTAAAGTTTTTGCAAACCACACTTTTATGTATATAGCAGTACATTTAAATCAAAAGTGTGCAATACATTACTTTAGAATTCATTATTCAATTTTCCGCGTAACAATGCGATTAATCGCGATTAATCTCAAGAAATTCATGCGATTAATCGCAATTAAAAAATTAATCGTTGCCCAGCACTAGTTTGTTTTTTTTCTCGCTCGATACCCATGTATGAGGACAAGTGTGACATTTGAGTGGTTTTATTAAACGCGGGGAAATACGGAACTCTCGTCTCTCATGCATCTGTTCATACCGACAACTAGTGCTTTTATCTCTGGGCATCATCTCAACTTTGCGTTACACATCCTGTTTTCACGTCCTGTCCTGGCTGTTTTTAAGTGATGAAAATGTCCTGGTTTTCAAAAAAAAACTGCTGGGAAAGATCAGTTCTACAGCAAAATATATATGGGCAAACAAGGTGGATGAGGAAGAAAAACAGGATAAAGAGGATGAAAACTAAAGATATAAAATAGATTTTGTTAGTTTGTTTTTGTAAGTTTGTGAGAGCTATTTTTTGTTACATTTGAAAGCATTTCTTTTAGTTATTTATCATTTATATATTTATTTTTTTGAACACAGAGGACATTATTTCATGCGTTATTTTTTTAATCTGTCATAATAAAACATAGAGAATGAATATGATCACCGTAGTATAGTATTCTTATATACTATTTTTCTTTTCAGTTCAACCTATAATGGTCTAATTAACATTATACCATGCTAACATTACAAAACCTGTTTTTTTATGCGAACCAAAACTCAAATAATAATAGAAATACATCAATAATATACAATTCTGTACTTTATTTAATGATCACCTCAACATTATTCGAAAAAAGGAGAAATAATGGTAACACTTTATTTTGATAGTCCACTTTAGACATTCAACTAACTATAAATAACTTTGCCGCTACATGTCAACTAACTGTCATTATAGTATTAGTAGACTGTCAGCTTAATATCTGCTAACACTATTTTTTGGTGGTCCCCCAACAGACATTCAACTGACTATTAGTAACTTAGCAACTACAAGTCAACTTGTTCTCCTAACCTGAACCCTAACACCTAACCATAACCTAACAGTCTACTGACAGTCTACTACAGCCTACTAATACTCTTAATGCCACTTAGTTGACATGTTGTTGAAAAGTTACTTATAGTTAGTAGAATGTCTAAAGTGACTATCGAAATAAAGTGTAACCGAAAGGATTGTGTTAGTGTCTTTACTTTTTGTCTTAAAAAAAACTACAAAGTCGCTTTGGATAATAATAAAATGATAATGTTGCTGGGTTCGGCAAGGGCGACTGCATTGATGTATGGTCTACCCTGGAATACAACAGTATACGATTGCACTGTCTTATGCTCTTAAAAAAAAGATGTGTGCAAATGTTACCTTGATGTTGCACTGCTCTGTTGAAGTGTCCCTTGAGATGTTTTTGAACTTTGGAAAACTTTGTGGGTTTGAAATATATAGGGGCACAGAATGGGCAGTGGAACTAACTGCAGCATTTAGGACATTTCTGGAGTTCTGAAAGTGAATTCCCCTTTGAATTGTTATATCCATCTTTTAAAAAAAGGGAGAGGCAAACTTTAAGAGTCAAATATTAAGTCCATCCCACAGAGCCCATACAGTCAAATTTCAGTCAATACTAATTAAAAGAAGGAACCCAAACAATAGGCCAAATGACACATTCTAGCTCACATGTTAAAGGATTAGTTCACCCAAAAATGAAAATTAAGTCATTAATTACTCACTCCCATGCTGTACCAACCCCGTAAGACCTTCTTTCATCTTCGGAACACAAATAAAGATATTTTATTTGTGTGACCAACTGAAAAGTTGGTAGCACCAGTGCAACCAGTAGAAAAGTTAGTCTGGAGCCCTGAGTTGCTTTATGTATGCATCACTGTGGAAAAAAAAATGATGACAAATAAATAGGAATAATCTATGAATACACTGTTCTAAACAGACAGGACTATCACGTTTTTTTTGTTTTGTTTTTTTTGCATTGAATTGCATTGCAAATGTCAATGCAGAATCCGGCTGTCATTTATGGGCACTTGTGTTATGCCCAATCAGAATGAAGGGTTGCACAAACTTTGAATTGGGCAAAAAATGCAATAGTATAGTTACCAACAGGTTGTGTTTGACAACAATGTGCTTGTTGTGCTATTAGCTAATCTAAAGTCACCTAATGTTCCATTTTGCTACCTGCTGAACCTGCCTACAGAGTACTGTTGGGAATCACATAAGCTTGAAATGTGCTAATGATGCGCCTTGGTTTTGAGACACAGTCATAATGGGATCATTAGTGCTTCTGTAACAAGAACCTGGACAAATCTGTACGCACACATCCCAGCATCTGCTCTTCTGTAGATAGCATGTAAGATGTATTATTAGAATGTTTGTTTATTTTTTCCCCAGTTTTGTAGTACTGAAGGTGGGTGAAGAGGATGTATATGTTATTCCTTATTATGGTTCTGTTATTTCTTGGCAATTCCAATCTCATTGCAGATGCATCCTCCGCTTGATAGGAGGGAAGATGATGTCGGTTTCATGCTGGCCAGTGCCATTACTGAATCATTTTCATTGGGCCACTGACTGAAATCTAACCTCGGATGAATTCAAATTTATTTTTAATGTCCATTTTGCCCAGATGTAGTCTTATATGCCTCATAAGTTCAAACACGTTGCTAACAGCCCTGCAAGCTACAGTCGAGTTTGAGGAATATATATTATATTGTGGTGTTCATCATAAGGAAGGATTTTTTGCCAACATTTTTCTGTCAGTTATGACTGCTGCGACCAATCACGTTCCTCTTTCTCCAGGCTCAACCTCAGACTGAAGACTGAACCATACCAGCTTGTTTTAGACACTTTACTGCACTTGCTGCATTTGAGCTTCAGGATTAAATGCACACATTAGATACAGCAGTTAAATGTTTGTGGTTTTGTTCCTTAAAATTTCATTAATATAAGATCTTACTCTGAACAGTTAATCCATGCATACATTTCCTTTTTACATTTTGTTTTTTTTCTGACGCCGTAATGTTTAATTCTGGCTGCATTTACACTGCAAGTTTTAATGCACAGATCCAATTTATTTTTTATTGTTTTGGTTCGGTAGGACAGGTATCTGATATCTGTGTTAACATTAATTCCCACCCAATTTAATTTTTGATGATCGTTTTACTTTGCACATGGTATACCCTGGTTTTGAATAACAGCTGTTACAAAATCTGATGATACAGATAGTCTGGAAATAATTTGAGTTTTTCTACAGCTCAGATCTTGAATTCTGAAGTGATTTTTTTGGGGGTGAAAGTTACCCAGTAGTGAAGTTTGTTAGTTTAATTACAGCAAAGTTATCCCCTAATTGCAGTGAAATATAATGTGCTTTTAGTAGTGTGGCTCTTTTATTTATCAAAGTCACATACTATGTTTAAAACCAGCTCCTGAATGTTTCTCTGTTCAGTGCGATTTCTTTTCATTCAAAGATAAATATAAAGTTCCATTTCAGTAAATAGCTGTGAGCGAGCACATACAGGCACGTCTGCCTCATAATACATCATTAAAAAGCCATCTTCGTGAATAAACGTTGGAAGTGGCTCAGATCAGATGCGGAAAAAAAATTGGATTTTTGTGTTTACTCTTGTGCAACAAATTCTGATCTGTGTCAGATGTGAGTAAAATATCAGATTTTTTGTGCCAGTGTAAATGCAGCCATATGCAGGACATTTAGGGGCCGTTTAAACTATTGTTTTCAAATGAAAGTTTTGTATGAAAATGACAGTAAGTATTAAATGTCAAGTCTGTAATCTGTCTTTGCCATATCCTAGGAATATCATATCACAATCACATAACGAATGACGAAGTTTACTGGAGAGCATCACGGCCCCTCGCAGACATAGTTACAGAACGCCGTTTCCAGTTTGTGGGCTATATCAAACGAAAATGCCTCCGTAGTGGATCGAGTACAATGGAGATTGCTAGTCGTTTCAAAATTCATTTTGCAATTTGCACCCTTGAAAGAAGCTGTAATCTGGGCACTTCGTTCAAATTGAGCTGTTTGTGTGGTTAAAACATCCTGTTTCCAAAAAATGTTGAAGTTTAACACTTCTTTGTTTCTATCAGGATAAACTCAGGATTACACACAAATTATAATCATCACAGATCTTGAGCCTCATGATCACTAATGCCCTCTCTACACCATATGCAAGTGAAATGAAGCAAGTAGTTTGTTAAAAGTAGTGCTGTTAAACGATTTAAAATATTGAATCGCGATTAATCGCATTAATGTCATAGTTAACGTGTGATTAATCACAATTAATCACATTTTTATCTATTCTAAATGTCTCTTGATTTCTTTTTGTCCCAGTTATTATTAGAGCCCGACCGATAAAGGATTTTAAAGGCCGATACCGATACGAATATTTGTTGGTCTTAAAAATCCGATATTCCTATATATTGGCCGATATATTATTTTATTTCAGAAACGCGCAAACAAAACATTAACAGATTTCCCTAACATTAGTTATTTGTAGTTATTTATGAGTTTTAACTAAAATAATATGATAATGCATTTAAAAAGAAACTCGTTTCTTTTATTGTCACAACAGAACAGACTGATGATAGTGGCATTAGCTAGCTTTATGGTTAGCTAGTCTATGATGAGCCATAACTTAGCAATGAATAATGTCATACTGCAAATTATAAAACAAACATTTTCAATATAACAGGCCAAGGAGAGATGATACGTCTCATTGCTATAGCTGTCACGCGCTATTAAAGAAACACTTTAGTCACATTGTCAAAAGTTAAAAGGACAGTCAGTCAACTACACTGTAACAACGTAACGTAACTATTACTAGCTAATTCCGCTTCACTTTCGGCTTATTTAACAGCAGCAAAACTGGACATGATAGTCACAAATGTTGTCATGCTTATTTGAGTTAGAAGAACTGATGGAGATGTTCTTTTAAATGTTATTCAAGCAATGTATGTCTTCGCGACCAACTCAACGAGTGTTGCCAACAGGGACGTGTAGAGTGCCCTCTGGTGGACAAACTATACAACACCAGCACTCATGACATGGTTCAAGCGTGTTTCGTCTGTTTTTATTTTATTTTTGAAATATTCATTTATCGGCCATTATAACTGCCGATACCGATAGTTTGGAAAATGCTTAATATCGGCCGATAAAATCGGCCTGCCAATATATCGGTCTGGCTCTAGTTATTATTATTTTTATTTAATTTTTCTTCTCATTTTAATGCTCTTATCAACAGGTAAAAGTGGAATGGCTTGCTTTGTGCAATTGTTTTTTATTAAAAACAACATTAGCATACTGTGTTCAATTTCACATTAACATTCTCACATGGATCAAATCATTTCTCAATGTTACACTGTCTATCAATAAAAGGGTGAAAGAAATACTGACGAGGTCCCAATATTGACGAGGGGGCAGAGAATTCGCATCAGCTGTGTGTGTGTTGGCCATCAATCAAGTGTGTTTCAGACTGGACGTGCTGCGATGATGATAGCTCAGTTCACAACGACAAAACACACAGATCACTTTGGTCTTGTCAATGGGAGCATTTGGTAACTTTTAAAACTAACCTTTTCATTCAGAATCTTATTGCCATCCATTTCGGCGTCTCGCGCTCGTCATCCACTCGAAACGTAACGTGAACCAACTATTTGGCCGGCTCACAAGCCCAAACAAGTGTGCAGCGTGCCTGTTGTTTTGCTTCCGGTCTAGCTAGGTCCCTTGCGCTTTGGTTCGTCTCACACAACGCAATCTATTGAAATGAATAGGTTTCATAACACAGCGTCGTGTCCTGTTGTAAAAGCATCTGAAAAAAAGAGATAAAGTACGCTAGGCCAAGAAGACCGTTAATCGCATGATAAAAAAAATACACCGTTAAAATGGGTTTGCGTTAACGCCGTTAATAATGCATTAGTTTTTTTAATAATGCAAGATTTTTTTAATATAAATTATAGTTATGTCATCTGAGGACTATTTCTAATTGTTCTCAGTTATTTTGCTTCATTACCAGACTCAATATTTGGCTCGTTCTTACATAGTAAAACACATTCGCACATGCGCACTCTTCAAACACGGTACTTTAAATCTTTTGAAAAACTAAAAGACGTAAATTCCATTTGTATGTATTCTAAATAACAGGCACCGGTTGTACTTGAATGTCAGTTTGCTTATTTTGCTCAAGATAAGGATTTATTATGTCCAAATGTGAGGCAATATAGAAACTATGCCTCTAACCACAGGTCGAGAGCTGTCATTCATACCACACAACTTTGCGATGCTGTTTGCGAATGTTCATTGGAACGTTTGTTTCGACTCATTGAACTATGCTGATGATAACGATGGAACTTGAGACCATAGTTGGTTAACGATGCTTTTGGAAACAAACCCCAGCATCGAAACAAACCCAATCAGCGTCAATTGGCTTTCTGTGGAGTACCGCCCTTTTTTGGTTGATTTCACTCTGGCCGAAAATCGTCCAGAATGTTCCCATAGACTTCCATGGAGAATATTTTTTTTTATAACTGCAGGCACTGCTATGCATTCTCTATGGGTTCCGGGAGGGCTAGCACTAACATGCCTCCGCCATCATCCCTGAACCTTCACTTGTGCAGCGAATGGTGGAAACAAATACACTTTTATTAATAATCTTTAAGCTTAAGTGACATCCAATAATTTCCTCAGTGCATAGTTTACATTTCATGGACATATTTTCCAACTGTTAGAAAGTCAAGCAAATATGTTTTCTGTCAGGAGTTGACAAGCCTTTTACAACTAGCAGCACTTCTACACTTATGTGAACGAGCGCCGCTGCGTGCATGAATGCCAAACCAACAGTCTCATGAAAATGCGTATCTATACCACGATCATTTATCGTGGCATTTATACGCCAAAAATGGTTTTTGCGTGTATATGCTATGCACTGAAAAAACCCTGGGTAGGTTTAGGGGGGAGGGGGTTGGCGAATTACTGTACACGCCTAAAAGTGCGTATCATATGCACGTGAAAAACGCATACCATAAACACGCAAAAACTGTTTTTCCGTATAAATGCCACGAGAAATGACATTTGTGCTATAAATACGAACTTTCATGAGATCGGGTAGGGCCCTATAAAATCCGTTTTATTTTTTCCCAAATTCCATTTTATTTTTTTCCCAAATTCCGTTTTTTCCGTTTTCATTTTTGCAAATTCCGTTTTTTTTCCGTTTTAATTTTTGGGAATTAATTTTTTACCCTTTACTGTTATTTTAGTTGTAAAAAGTGCTTTTTATTCCGTGATCGCAGAAATTATAGGGCCCTAAGATTGGGCTCGCCAAACACACAGAGCGCAACAGAATTTGAGCGCAATAATTATGATTCAAATATACATTAACACAAAAATATAAATATATTTTGCTAAAATATGTATTGTTCAATGTTTGTTGTTGTTAGTAAACAAATGTGCTATATAATTTCAAACCTACAATTATTATGGTAGCAGTTTTGTTTTTATTTAAATTTTTACTTAAGTTAGTGAAATGTCTTTAAAAAAGCATATAGGTGTGTAGTGTTTCTTAACAAAGTGACATCACCAACTGAATAATACAGTGTTTTTGGTCATTTTCGTGGATCCGTGTGAACGAGAATCATTTTTATTTATTTTTTCTCACATTGTTGAGTTTAAAATCAGTGTCATTTTGGTCTGGCCAGCCACAGACTCAGGGTCAGTGGTGAAATCAACAGGTTAGAGTTCATTATCATGTTGAGGACAAAGTGTCAATGAAGTGACAGGTGGTTCATGGACATGCTGCTATTTGAGGAAGACGCTTCGTTTCTGTACTGAAAACATTACATGAAAACAGTCATTGAAGAACACTCATCCCTGTCTAAACAAGATTGTTGTATGATTGTGTTATTGGCTGACTTTGGATTTCATAACATAATATATTTCCAGAATGATGCTCTCTCTATTACACCCTGTATCAAAGCATTCACGAACAAAAGTGATGAAAGAGGCCGCTCATGATTTCTGACATTTCAATTATAGATCTGAAAGCCTACATGTCTGGAGTGAAGTTTTAAAAAGATGGAATGCACAGGATGGGTGGTTAATTGATATCTTATATATTTCCTCCATTTTATTTCATAGTTTGAAAAGTACATTTTGAACAGTTCAACATTTACACTTACCAAACTTTCTGCAAGTTACTCACCAGTTTGGTCATTATTTTAACAAGGAACTGCAACATTACATATAAGACATTTTTTTTTAAGATAAATTTTAGAAAGTTTGACCCACTGATCAATTAAATGAAAAACAATATTTTCCTATGCCTGCAGATTTTTGTCCAAAATAGCGGATGGAGGTTAAGCACTTAAGTTTTTATTTTTATTTTTATTTTAGAACAATATTAAAAAATAAAATAATAAAATTGCGAATGCAATATTGTATTTTGGGGAATACATAATACAAAAGTTACTCACCCTCATGTCATTCCAAACCCATAAGGCTTTCTTTCATTTGACTTATCTTTTTGATGAAATCTGAGAGCTTTCTTTCTTTCTATTGGCAGCTGTGAGACTATCAATTTGAAGCATTAAAAAGTTAATTGAGATCGTAAAACTAATCCATATGAATATAGCAGTTTAGTCCAAATTTTCTGAAGAGACTTGATCGCTTTAAATGATGAACAGATTGAATTTAGGCTTTTTTTCACATTTAAACATTGATCAACAAGCATAAACAAAAGCTCAACCAAATCTGCTTGCTGGTTAAATCTCTCAAGAACAAATCGTATTGGTTCTTGTGGAAGCTCAAACGTGCTGTGCTACATCAGGCCGGTTCCAGAATCAAATCACTGAGGGTGCTTCTGAAATCACTAAGGGTATTCTAGTATTCTAGTGCAGATGTAGGTTAAGTCATCACTTTTACCAATAATTATAATATATATACACTCACCGGCCACTTTATTAGGTACACCTGTCCAACTGCTCATTAACACTTAATTTCTAAGCAGCCAATCACATGGCGGCAACTCAGTGCATTTAGGCATGTAGACATGGTCAAGACAATCTCCTGCAGTTCAAACCGAGCATCAGTATGGGGAAGAAAGGAGATTTGAGTGACTTTGAACGTGGCATGATTGTTGGTGCCAGAAGGGCTGGTCTGAGTATTTCAGAAACTGCTAATCTACTGGGATTTTCACGCACAACCATCTCTAGGGTTTACAGAGAATGGTCCGAAAAAGAAAAAAAACATCCAGTGAGCGGCAGTTCTGTGGGCAGAAATGCCTTGTTGATGTCAGAGGAGAATGGCCAGACTGGTTCGAGCTGATAGAAGGGCAACAGTGACTCAAATAACCACCCGTTACAACCAAGGTGGGCAGAAGAGCATCTCTGAACACACAGTACGTCGAACTTTGAGGCAGATGGGCTACAGCAGCAGAAGACCACACCGGGTGCCACTCCTTTCAGCTAAGAACAGGAAACTGAGGCTACAATTTGCACAAGCTCATCGAAATTGGACAATAGAAGATTGGAAAAACGTTGCCTGGTCTGATGAGTCTCGATTTCTGCTGCGACATTCGGATGGTAGGGTCAGAATTTGGCGTCTACAACATGAAAGCATGGATCCATCCTGCCTTGTATCAACGGTTCAGGCTGGTGGTGGTGGTGTCATGGTGTGGGGAATATTTTCTTGGCACTCTTTGGGCCCCTTGGTACCAATTGAGCATCGTCTGCAACGCCACAGCCTACCTGAGTATTGTTGCTGACCATGTCCATCCCTTTATGACCACAATGTACCCAACTTCTGATGGCTACTTTCAGCAGGATAATGCGCCATGTCATAAAGCTGGAATCATCTCAGACTGGTTTCTTGAACAAGACAATGAGTTCGCTGTACTCAAATGGCCTCCACAGTCACCAGATCTCAATCCAATAGAGCATCTTTGGGATGTGGTGGAACGGGAGATTCGCATCATGGATGTGCAGCCGACAAATCTGCGGCAACTGTGTGATGCCATCATGTCAATATGGACCAAACTCCCTGAGGAATGCTTTCAGCACCTTGTTGAATCTATGCCACGAAGAATTGAGGCAGTTCTGAAGGCAAAAGGGGGTCCAACCCGTTACTAGCATGGGGTACCTAATAAAGTGGCCAGTGAGTGTATATATATATATATGTATATATATATATATATGTATATATATATATATATATATATATATATATATTTGTCACGTGCAAAGTGAATCCAGCAATGGTATATAGATGTTACTTCTGAAACTTTGCAGCATGCAATTGGTCGTTAGTCTTCTTAGCAAAAAAAAAAAAAAAAGCGAGCTGCTCCCTATCACTTTGTCAGTTTATTGCGATCTTACAAAGTCCCTTATCAATGAAGCTGGCAACAATGCACAATTAAACACTTATGCACTTTTTTTGTCAAAAAAAGTTAACACATACATTTTTATGACACATTTGTGCAACTCGGCACTGAATTTAAACTTTGGAGTTTTGAGCAGTGAGGCTGACTAACTAAAGCACCTCTAATTGGCAATCGTGTTCTAGAGATCAACAACTATGACTGTTTGGCTACATTTTTCACTGCTGCAAAAACACATTGTAAATAGATACAGTTGATTATTTTCCAGATTTCATCTAAAATATCTTCATTTGTGTTCCGAAAGTGAACGAAACTGGTTTGGGAAGTTTTAGGCCTGGTATGCAATTATAATGCCTACTCAAACAAACTCAATTCATCTGCTATGAGCTGCTGAAGTAAACTCTTAAATCTGGCTGTTCTTGAATCCTATGTTGGCGAACCCAATATTCCCAATTACACTTTAATGTATTTTGGATATTTGTTTGATAGTGAATTTAGCATGCCTTCTCCAAGACACTTACTATGCTCTTGGATAGTCATGTGGTTTCTCACTGATATTTTCTTAATGATGAAAACACAGAAAACCTGAACTGCTGTTTCATGGAGACTTTCCAGTCTCCCTTAATGTCCAAATGCAGCTAAGTCTGTATTGTTTTCTTAACAGGTGCCGTCACCGGGAGATTGAGTGTCTGGTTAAGACATGATGTTCAAGGACTACAGAGCTGGCCGAGCTGTAGGTGAGTCGATATGCATTCTGCTTGATGTGCCATCATCAGAGACTCTTTAAGCTTCTCATTCACAGGCAGAGTGTAGATCTCACCTTAGAAACAAGATTTGTAGGTGAGATCTTTGCTGCACAACTGATAAGACTGACAGTGTTCTCATGAGAGGCTGCTTCTCTATAATAAGAGGTTTCTTCTCAAGTTCTTTGGCATTTATTCTGTCACGAACACGTGGAAACGTCTGCTGGATCGCCTCCGTCACTTTTCTGTTCTTGTTTGAACTTTCAAAATGACAGGAAGTTTAGAGTTCAGAGCTCGCCGGGACCTTTTATCAAGTTTTGGGAGATTAAGCTGAAAGGTGAGTCTGACACTGCTTCGGATGCATTTGGCGAGCCAAGATAAAAGTTTTATATTAGAGTGTATAAATAGCCCAAATGTCTATGCCAGTGGAGGACTAGTGCATTGCAGAGGATGAATGCAGAGTTTCTGTATGAAATACCAGGTGGCCAGATGGACATTGCTCAATCTCTTGTGTAAACCCTATTTGAACTCTGTCGCTTCTGAGCTTTTTTCTGTGAGATAAAAGCTTTGTGCTTGTTAAATCTACTTGTTTCGTAGTATTTTTAATCATTTTTTGGCTAAATGCATTCAAAAACGTTTCAACTCAATATTGACATCTGACATTCAACTTGACGGACTGGTCTACAATCACTCAGGAGAATAAATGCTAGGATTTAATTCTGGATGGGAGAATTGCCGGGCAACTGTGCGGAAATTATTTCTTGAATGCGTGAGGAAGATGAGTGCGTCCTTTCTTGTTAGGCTCTGTGTGGGCCATGCCGGTTGGCTGGCTCGTGTTGAATCTGTAGAGGGGTGTCAGGGCCGTCACAAGGCTCTGCCCTCCCCATAGGTGGCCGGGTTACGTGGCACAGTCCTGCTGCAGCTGTATGGGGCAGATTGCCTCATTTACACAGGAGCTTTTCTTCCATGTTCCCCTTATCTAGTTCAGCGCACAGAAACAGCATTGACTGATCACTTCCTCCTCTGCACAATCAAGGACAGCCGATCCAGGAATGTATTTTAGTGCCTTTTCAAGGTAATGCCAACTGTACGATATGCCACAGAAAGAGAACTGAGAGTTTAAACATTAGAGTCAACATGAAATCCCAATTGCACTTAAAGGAGGGGTTGATTGCGATTTCACTTTTATCATTTTAAATAGTGTGTAATGTTGCTGTAAGTGTGTGTTGTAAGTTTCAGCGCTGAAAGTTCAGTGTAAGCAGAGATATTGTCTTTTAAAAATCAGGAAGTTTAATGCCTACAAAAATGACTTGATTGGGACTATAGCTGGGTTATGGTACGTCACTAACCCACACATTTATATCCACCCTCCCTCCGGAAAATGCAAAAAAGGGCATGGCCGGCTTGTCGAGTGTGTTGTGTTCACGCAGCTGTCAGGTCTTCTGTGTTCGAGCTTCCCATTGTACCCTGTACTTCGTCAACAATGGATACAATTTATGTTTGATTATGTTCCTGAAAGTGACGATCGTAATCTAGTGAGTTCAATACTGGATTCAACAAGAAACTGTTACTAAAACATGAAGCAGTTCCAACTTTAAAACCAGAGGCAGCAGTTGTTGGGTCACAATCTGTAAGTAGGCTAAGACTTCATCATTTTAAATGTATTTGCATGTATAATTCCAGACGTAGCCTTGTGTTTTATTTTTTTTTTCAAATGCCAGCCCTGGCTTTATAGCCACTAGGCTACTAGTTGCAATTTTGTGTCTACGACAAACGCGTACAAACATTATGGACCTGAATTTTGTATAAGTACTAATGTTTTAAACGTATTTTTCATGCATATATGCTTTATGACGTTATTTTCGTTTTGATCAAGAACTTAAACTAATGCCAATGCTGTTTGTGTTTAACATTAGTTGCCAGTCAGCTGCTATTGTTGCCAGTCAGATGCTATTGTGTATAAACAACGTGTATAAAGTTAAAAAATTTAGCAAATTATCATTCAGAAACGTTTAGTAAGAGCCGTGTGTGGTGAGGTTCTGCTTGATTCAATTCATCGCTGGCTTTCTCGGTCTGATTCTGCCTCATACTGATACTGCAGTAGACACCATTATTTACATTTTTGGAACCGGAGCGCAGGCACGTTTAACCCCCCCCCCCCCTTTAATACTTGTATTGTGAACAATCCGGTTCATAATATTGCAAATAAGAATGTCTTAATCTGGGTTCACATTCTACAATTTCTACCACGATTTGTCTATCTGAGACACATTTTGATAATCCTAAAAGGTTGCTCTTTTCCTGGGCCAAAATCTGAAGTCTTTGATCACTAGTTTGACATGTTCGTGACAGCCGATTAATGACCAATTTGATCATTTTATCTATCCTTTGACTTTTACTGTCAATTCAAAAACCAGGAGCGCCAAACCTGATGACACAATTAATGAGACAACAAACCACTGCTTGCTTCACACACAGACGTGTCTTAATTTTTTTTTTCGTTTTCTTTTCAAGAAAAGCCATGATCAAAATTGCTAGCCATTTCTATCCTCCGTGTAACCCAGCTCACAGTCACTGATTATGTCACGGAATGATGATGTAAAACTTTGTAACACATCTTCGAACTGACGTACAGTTTGACATTAATGACAACTGAGATCTTACAGTTTTGACATAGCTTACAGCGAGGATCATGTTCATACAGTGACAAGCAACAGTTTTAAAAGTCTATTATAAACTGTATGTGTGCACCTGGCTTTAGTAATTTTTAATCAAAATGTAAAAAAAAAAAAAAATCTACCGTTTTATAGGCTGTTGGATATTGTTAGCCAATAGCCAAGAAGCTATTTAGACTATTTGACTCAGTCCGTTTTACACCCTAATCAATTCCAGAGATTTTATTATTGAAAATCCTGTTGCAATGTCACATCATGGAAGAAAAATTGGTTTCAACTTGTGGCTAAAGCAAATATCTAGCAGAATGACTGATGTAATGCCAATTTAAAACCAGTTAATCCAATTATACAAATAGTATTTCCAGTATGTTGATTCACTCTAAGTAGAAAAGTTGAAAATAGAAGTTTTCCATTATTGATTGAAAAGCTATCGTTAAAGGTGCCCTAGAATGTGTTGAAATAATATTTTAATTTTGTCTCTTATATCTACATAGAGGGTATGTGGCTTTTTTAAAAGCATTTAAAATATCCAGGTATGGTTTTACAGGTCCATTTTCAACTCTAGAAATTGGCCCTAGAATGAAATGGTCTGTTTTTACCTTATTTGGAAGGGTCATGAATAGTAATGCAGAGTTCTGCTCTGATTGGCTGTTTCACTGCGGCCTCTTTGTGTTCAAAGACAGATGTGTTCCCTTCTACAAGACGATAGGATCATCTGTTTGGCAGCCTACATCATTAGTACGCAAGGGCTGTGGTGCACTCTGATATACAAACGTGCAAAGTAATCATACGTCAGTATTCAAAATGGGCTGGCATATGCAAATTTTTGGAGGCGTACATATTAATGATCCCGGCTGTTGCGTATTTTTCAGGGGTGTTTTTCAAAAATGAGATTTAAATAAGGAGGAGAAAACAATTGTGTTTGAGATCTGACTGTATGTCCTGTCCTTGTACTGAACTCTTGTTATTTAACTATGCCAAGATAAATTCAATTTCTATTTCTAGAGCACCTTTAAGTTTTTGAATTACCATCAGGAGAATATGACACTAAATCAGCTTTAATCATTTACCAAAATAGACTTTGGTATCAGTATCTTTCAAAAATTCCTTTAAAAAGTGTATCACTATATATATATATTGATATTGTTTTAATACTGATGATTTTGGCATAAAGCTCATGAAACCCAAAATTCCTGTCTCAAAAAAATAGCATATCATGAAAAGGTTCTCTAAACAAGCTATTAACCTAATCATCTGAATTCAACTAATAAACTTTAAACACCTGCAAAAGATTCCTGAGGCTTTTAAAAACTTCCAGCTTGTCTCATTACTCAAAACCTGACTGCTGTCCAGAAGGCCATCATTGATGTTGCCCTTTATTTTAAATGGTCATTTTGCTATTGCTTTAAACTTAAATAATGTAGATGCCAGGGCCAGATAAATAATGTAGATGCCAGGGGCCAGATGCCAGGACTCCTGTTGGCCCGTGAGGTGAGGGTTCTGCTGTTGAAATGCCCTTAGTCAGTCAACTTAATGAATCCAGAGGTCTCATTGAACTGTCTCTGTAATATAACATATAACACATGCATGAGGACTGTAAAATGACAACTTTTGGGCATTGTTTTGCATTATTCTGTTGAATGAAGTGGAAGGCCTGCAGTTTAGTGCTTCATTGCCTTGACATTAAAGCCAGTTAATGGCTATAACTAATGCAAGTTTTGATAACTATAAATAACTAACTAGCCAGTTTGCAGCTAGAACTAACAAAATGCAGTGACTTCGTTAGTTCCACAAAACAAAATCTGATTTAGTCCTTTAATTTGACTCTTAAAATATGAGCTAAATCTGCCTGGATTTAAAATGCCCAAAACACCAGATGGCACAGAACTACAACTCGGCCTGCCAAAATTTCAACCCAAAAGCTATTCAACTATTTTAACTCATTTTCACCACAAAACCTCTACATTCCAGAAGCCTCACTCGCCAATTTATATTTTGCAGTCATGTGACTACCATGGATGCCTGGTGGGCAACAAACAGGGATTTTCAACATATAGAGTCCTTTAGTTCCAGGTCTTTAGGAAGTCTCTATCAAGTCTGTTAGCGAGCTAGCTGCATAACTATGGACTAGGATTAACTCCAAGGTGAAGGTTGTTAAATTGTGTAAAGCACGACAAGGTTTTTTTGTAGATAATAGAGCAGTAATTCCTCTGTAAATAATCTAGCTCTACTGTTCTCAACTTCTCAGTTACCCCTTTTCCACCAGAAAAGAACTGGTTCGGAACTGGCGCTGGTTTAAAGTTGGTTCGGAGTTGGTTCAACTTACGAACCCGTTCAGTTTGTTTTTCCACGGACTAGAGCGCCCAGGGAACGACATTGTTACGTCACTGTGTACGTTGCCATACGTCTTAGCTAGAAACGCTTGCAAGTACAACATTACTTTGGGATTATATCTAACTCGTGTACCAAGAAGGCTTTAAAAACAATTGAAATATGTAAGTCTTTTAATCTTTACCTTTGATATGTAATCTTTTCTGATAAGTTATGTACCCCTGTCTTGTGTCTTTTTTTCTTTCCATTTATTTGTTCTATATTGTGACTGTTTTCTTCTTTGCTTATAATGTTTTCAATTTAAAAAAAAATTAGAAGCGCTTGCGCCAAGTTCAAGCATAACAATTACAAAGGCAGACTCCATCATGTTTCTGATGTTTAGAACACATCTAAACCATAGACAGTCAAAGAAATGGACAGAGCGATCTCATTGGAACTCCATTGAGACGATTGAAACATGCAGAGGCGGAGAGTGTGAATAGGAGCTGTCCATGAGCTAGGAGAAGGAGACAATTATGCTAGGTATTCTGATTAATTATTTTGTCATTTTGCCTCCACGTTTCCCCGATTGTGCGCGAGCTTCTTCTCCTGTCCATACGGTAATCTCTCCACTGTGCGACAGAGAGTCGCTTGAGTATGACGCAATCGTTAGCATACTTTCACCAAAACTGATTCTACGGGGCCATAACATAAGCTACAAGGTAATGGAGCAATTTATACATTGTCTGTGTTTCTTTAGAAATAAATAAAGGATAAATGGGGTCTTCAAATGCCTTAGATGTAAAGTTATTCGCTGTCAAAGTGACGCCAAAATGAATGGGAGTCAATGGGAATGCTAACGCAGGTGAAGTTCTGCTACAAGATGGCAGCTCCCGCGAGACTTCAACTTCCGATCGATGGATTACCCCCTTGATTTAAACCCACCCCAACCCCCGACATAAGCATGACGTGGTAAAAGAATGGTTCTAGTCCAGCAAAGAGTTGGTGCCGCTTTGGAACCAGTTTTCCTGGCAGAGAACCGGTTCTTTGGCTGTCGAAACACAAAGAACGGGTTCAGCGCAGGCACCGGCTCCGAAACCAGCTCTCAGAATGCTTTGGTGGAAAAGGGGCTATTGAAAACCATAGATATCACAAACCTCAAAATAACCGATCACACACTTTTGTTGTTAGCAAAATACGAAAGCTCTGTTTACTCTGCCATTGGCGATATCGTCAAAGTGCCAGAAGTCATTAATTTTTCAATGAATTAAGCCGCTTTTGCGGTGGCGTTGTGAACGCACAGTTAGCCTCATAACACAAACAGACTCGTCGAACCAGTTGGTGGTGTTGATTGACGAAACTACAAGTAAACTTAAAGACACGATTAATTACATGATCATACACCCATTGTATTCAAACAAATGTTGAAATTACCTTTGAGGGAGTGATGGAATGGTCACTGCACAGACGTGTAAGGTTATACTGTGAAGGTTGCTTATCTCATCTGGTTAGTGTAACCAACCGCACAACAACTATCTGGCGTGTCATTTACACCTCGAAACACCAACTTTTGTATAACAACTGGCGACGTCCTGGCAAGATCCTTGACTAGTTTACTGGGTTTCGCTGCTGGAGAACGGCGTTCTTGGCCGTCAGCCAGTTCTTGTGACGTCACGTGCAAAGTATTAATACCATTTTTGTGAACTGGAACACAGTGTCCTGGAGTTCTTGATAATTGATAAGGTGAGAAATTAAGTTCACTTCAGGTATCCTAATGTAGACACATTTATTTTCTGGTTGGTCTAAATGCAGTTAAAATATTGACATTCTCTCAGTTTACCTCCCACTGGCTCCCAAAATGTGTCCGGAAAGTAAGATTAAGGTTTTGTTTTTGTTTTTTTTGGTTCCACTTTTATTGGTCATTCTAACTTTTTAATCTCGTCACATTGGTTATATATTAATTACTTGGACTATAGTGTTATGTAGGGAGCTGTTCGTGAAAACTGTGTTTTTGGTTTTTGAGATTGAAGGGATGACTTTGCCATCAAAGGAGTTGGAAGGAGCTTGGTGTGTCAAAGACTTTTTGTCACTTCTCTTCTCTTTGACAAAACACAAACACAGCTTCAAACATGCATGGGTGAAAAAAAAATATAATTCTAAATAATAATTCGATACACTTTGTTTTCACGGATTCATTTAAAGGTGCATTCAATGAGATCCCTAAAAATGACAGTAACTGAATGAATCCAAACCGACAATCAGCTTTAACTCAGTTACTGTGTCATTAGTGCTGCTGAACGGGACAAATATAAAAATGGAAATACAAAACTGTATAAGAAAAACTATCCAGTATCTCAATAAACCCCCAACTGTTACAAACATCTGTTAGTTTATTCTGAAATGGCTTTGATGAACTTCAATTATAATGAAAGTATTTATAAGTTGCCAGATTAAATGCTCACATGCTATATTTACCAGATATTGGCATGATATGTGTTTCATTTGCTAAAGACAAAAAGAAAAGTTTTAGTTTTTGTGATGTCTTTTTAAAAACTTTATATACTTTCTTTTTTTAGCCCAGATGTTTTTGCAGTTTTATTTTACATTTACATTTATGCATTTAGCAGTTACTTTTATCCAAAGGCAACATTGCATGTTCATACATTCTCTGGGAATACAGTAATCCCTGTATTTTATATAATTCCTCTGCAGTGAATTGACCCGAATGTATTTGAAATTCTCTTTTTGTCTGATTTATAAGGCCTTCATAATTTATATTTAGATGCTACACTTTTCAGATACGAGTTGGACCAAATAATGGGCAGAATGCCAGGTCAGCTATTGGGATTTTAATTGTTTTACTGACGCAGTGATTGGGACTTGAGCTTTTCTTTATTGTAACAGCCCCACCCCCATTTTCCATTTACCGCATTTTTCCCCAGTGAAAGCAAGAAAGACTTCCTTTAACATAAAGTTTTTAATTGGCTTCCTTTTAATTTGACAAATAAGACTAGTGTTCCGAAAACTGGACCTTAAGATACTTAAGATACATATATTCTATTCATAACTAGAACCTATGTAATTTGCTCTCAGCTAATGCAATATTAAGCTTTTTTTTCCATCACTCATAAAATAAGTAACTTACTGAAAGCACATGGTTGTTTGAAATCAGGACAAAAGGAGTAGAGTCAGTCCCTCAACTTGCCATGAATTAAATAAGAGCAGAGCCCAGCTTTTAATCATTCTCTGTGAGGTAAGAGAATTCATTAAAAGCCTTGAGACTACTTTGGCCTGTTTTTATTGTTGTTCATGTTATTAAACATGAACACCATATTTGTGACTAACGGAAAACGGGTAATGGGACGAACACACTTCCAAAAGTAGAAACATCTGTCTCGCACAAGTCACATTATTGTGAAGAAGCAGGATATAAATGCATGTTCCTATTTGCTGTTTTTCAGCCGAAGGCAAACCACTCCAGCCAGGGGCATCGCTGGTGTGAGGGAACTAGCTCACCTTTGTAAAGGTGAATCATCTGTCAAACACCTACAGCTCCATAACCTCCAAATAAATGATATCCGCAGATGGAACGAGGCAACATGGTTAGATCTTCTTTTCTGTCCTTTCCCAATGTCTGAATTTGAAAAGAAAATGTGTTGTAGTACCCTTCAATTTGAGGGAAAATGCCTGTTCGATTTAAAGTAAATGAAAGGAAAGTGCACTGCTTAGACAGTCTTTGATTGCTCTTATTGAGCTAATTTACAGATAAGAGCCGTGACATGCAAGGAAGCTCTTATGTGAAACCCTCTCTTTAAAGTATTGTTTTTCATTTAGGCTTAATAACATATTATAGTAATATGTCAAAGTCCATGTTTCCAGTGCTTTTAATGTGTCACTTTGATGCTGTGATATGTAATTGCCTCGCAGCAGAAATTTCTCCGGTGCAGCTTTGGAATATTTTTACGCGACTAAAACAGCGCCATGCCACATTTATTTCCCTAATTGCATGAAAACTGTTTAAAACGAGTGCCGGAAAAATAAAAATGCTCATATTGCCTTTGAAAAATCAGCTTGACAGCTGTTTGTATCCCCTACGGCTTTTGAATAGTCAGAGCTAATTGTTAAGAATGGCAAAATAAGCAGTTCATAATGAATATGCCAATGTTTGCTTTCATACACATCCAAAAATTTTCGATTGAAAGCGGCTGCCAAAAACGATGGCCAATGTCGACATTCGCAAAACCGAAAGAATAAGGTGACTTTGTATGTAGAGACACAGTGGTGGTGTGCCTAAACAAGCTAATTTAAATCTAACATCAAAATATATAAATAGACTCTTAAGCAGCACATTTAGATCTACTGTAGATATTTGAAACACTTGGGCCATCTACATTCTTGACTTTGTTTCGGTATGCTAATGCTCCCAAATTAAAAGTTTTGATTATTTCCCCGAGGTTGTTGGCCTGCAGCGTTCATCAAGGTTTAGCAGCTTTAGCAGGCTGCGGTTTCCACCCACACTCTTATCATGCTTTCATGAAACCGTTGTAATGTCAAATGTTGTGCTCACGACACTGGTCTGTACTGCTCTCTTAACCGCGATGCACAGAACTGTAAACTCCTGATGAATGTTTTAAGACATCTGTTAAATCTTCTTAGCTCTGAAATTAACCCAAGCTATGCCGCACAGATATTCTGAGCTTGTGGTGTTAAAGTTGTTCTGGGATTCCAGCAAGTTAAACGTTTATTTAACCTCTGGACCCCCATTATGCTTCCAGTCATATGTTCTGCTCATAACACCTTGTTGCACTTGGAAAATGGAAATCACATGTAAGAAAAACAGCTCAGGTGCACTGTAAAAATTAATATGCTTTATCTTAATAAAAAAAATGGCAACAGATTACAAGCAATATTATTAGTTAAATTTGCAAGCAATATTATTAATTAAATTGAACAAATTAGAATTGAGTAATAATAAACATTTAAAATGAGTAAAACTTAACAACAACCAAAAAACATAAATTGAAGTCACCATTATGGTGATCAGTGTTTATTTTACAGTTACGGTTTTCTCCTTCCGTGATTCTGCTTGTTAACATCAGGTGTCTTTAGTGTTGGCAATATATATAAAAAAGAGTTCTTAATTAATCTTTGACTTCTGTCTGTTAGTTGAGTATGTTTTTTTTGGTGTAAACTTTATTCAGTTTAAATGGTTAACTTTAGAATAAGGAATAATTTGATTAATTATAACTCCATTCTAATTTGTTAAATTGAATGAATAATATTGCTTGTAATCTGTTTCCACAATTCTATTGATTAGGTAAAGCATTTTTTTTCCAGTGTGTTAGTCGGTTATGTTCTGGTTAGCAACCTGGCTTTGTTGATGTTTTTTTTTTAATGCATTTTACTGGGTGCGTTTACATGCACCCAAATAATCTTTTAGCAGTCAGATTGACTGCTTAATCAGACTGAAAAACCTGCATGTAAACAACTAAATTCGATCAAATTGAGCAATCGGATTGGAAGAGGTGGCCCTTTCCTAATTCGAATCGAGAGGACATGTAAACACTTGATCGGATTGAAAACCAAAATGGGAAAGACCTGCACGTTTAAATGATGTAGAAATGACACAATGAACGAGCTGCAGTCATTCCCCTACCACTCATTGTCTGTGGAGCAGAACAACATCCCATCAGTTGCCACTTCATACTCTCATCCACAGACACTTTATTTTTGGGGTGGGAATGGTGCGTTTTACTGCTTAATAAATTTAACAGCACAGCACTATGTGCCCGTCATCTCCAAATCAGGAGGCGACTGGCACATTGGCATACGTATATGTGTGTGTGTATATATATATATATATATATATATATATATATATATATATATACACACACACACATATACATACATACTAGAGCCAGACCGATATATTGGCAGACACAGAATTTATCGGCCGATATTAGGCATTTTCCAAAATATCGGTATCGGCAGTTATAATGGCCGATAAATGAGATATTTCAAAAATAAAAATAAAAACGGATGAAAACACGCTCTAACCATGTCATGAGTGTTGGAGTTGTATAGTTTGTCAACCAGAGGGCACTCTACACTCTCCCTGTTGGCAACACTGGTTGAGAACATACATTGCTTGAATAACAATTAAAAGAACATCCCCATCCGTTCTCTTAACTCAAATAAACATGACGAAATTAGTGACTATCATGTCCAGTTTTGCTGCTGTTAAATAAGCTGAGAGGGAAGCGGAATTAGCTAGTAATAGTTATGTTACGTTGTTACAGTGTAGTTGACTGACTGTCCTTTTAACTTTTGACAATGTGACTGAAGTATTTCTTTAATAGCACGTGACCATTATAGCAATGAGCCGTAACATCTCTCCTTGGCCTGTTATATTGAAAATGTATGTTTTACAATATGCAGTATGACGTTATCCATTGCTATATTATGGCTCATCATAGACAAGCAAACCACAAAGCTAGCTAATGCCACTATCATCAGTCTGTTCTATTGTGAAAATAAAAACAAAGTTTCTTTTAAAATGCATTATCATATTATTTTAGTTAAAACTCATAAATAATTACAAATAACAAATGTTAGGGAAATATGTTAATGTTTTGTTGCGCGTTTCTGAAAAAAAATAAAATAAAAATATCGGCCGATATATTCGGAATATTGGATTTTAAAACCCAAAAATATTTGTATCGGTATCTGGCCTTCAAAATCCTTTATCGGTCTGGCTCTAATACATACATACATCATCATACATCATACATACATACTAGGGGTGGAGCCGAATCCGAAATACGGTATTCGGAAAAGGCACAAATAACGTGTTTTTACGAATACTTATTTCGAACAAATACTTTAAAAAATATTTGTATTCGGAAACAAGAAAAACTTTATATCAAAAAACTGTTTTCCTCACGAGACTGCAGTGCGCGAGTGACGTTCAGGAAGAGATGACTGACACAAGCTGCTCCACACAGCAACAGAGAAGGCTCGGCTGAGCGAAAAAACACTTAGCCTGACTGCATCACTATTTTTGTTGAATAGATGTTTGTACCTTAACTGGGTTCCGGATGCAGTTTATAACGTTCGGGAAGTGAATTTTGATCGGGAGATTATTCCATTTCGCTGCTGTATTGACCTCTGCAGTCGGGATTCTCTCGTGTTCGCTCTGTTAGCTTGGTAATTATTTGTTTTTATTACATTGCTTGGTTGAATTCTAATGTAGAATGCGGTTTGTTATTTCCATGGTTATTTCTTAATAACAGACCGCTGCTAATTATAACACATTGCCATGGATTCTAAACGTAGAGACGCGAACGGACAATTTTTTTTAGCGGAAGCAATACAATCATTTTTAAATCAATAAACTCCTTTTTAAATCAATATTTTGAGTCAAATTATTGATTTATTTGTTAGGTAGCCATGCAATAAGCGGGATAATGTATAGCGAGGCGGTTGTTATAGCGAATACAAACCCTTCAGATTCAGGCTGATTCAAGACCCCTCTGCTTCACGTCAGCTCATAATCATCCGCCTACATTACATTATACATTATCCCTAACTTATTCTGTCTGTTCAGCGTCCTCCAACAAGGACAGGTGGTGGTGGGGTTCATAATGTTCACAATTGTATTTTAATAGTTTTTGGTTTAATCATGGATGAGGTTGGCTGTTATGTTATTTTATTTTCAATGTTACATGTTCATTGCTGGATTTATAGAAAAACATCAACCAATATTGCATTTGCATAATTATTATAATGGATATAATTAAAGAATCCTTACACTATATCGTAAATTTGAAGTGTAACCATAAGTGTAACGCAAAAAAACAGATGTTTACCCCTATTTTGAACTCGAATACAAATACAGATACAAATACTTTTCCCCCTCAACAAATACAAATACAGATACAAATACCGGCTGCTTTGCACACCCCTAATACATACATACATACATACATACATACATACATACATACATACATACATGCATACATACAGTATATATCATACTTGGAGGCATAGTGCACTCAAAATTCTCAATTCTGTCTTGATATCCCTTTACATTTTCATACAATGTGCTTTCCTTTGATGCTTGATTATTTATTAATTTTATGCTGGCAGAAGAGCAGATAATTGTAGAAATTTCCGTGTCCATTGCAATGAATGGCCCATATGTGTGCATTATTTAAGAGACCTTGTGGTTTTAGTGTTGGTCCTGTTTTAGTTATGGCAATTAACACATGAGTTTAACTGTTGCTCTGCTCCCTCTGCTGGTACATATCCTAACAATATAGGCACACTTTACAGTGACAAAGAATAACATACCCTAGGTAGCTCTATCCCTTATTACATACCGACATGTCTTATTTTACTAACGGTTACAATGGCAACAAGAGTATATGTTAAAATAATAGATTACGCTTCCTTTTACAGTACAGTTCTTACAGTGTACTTACAGTGTACTTACAAGTACTGGCTAATATAAGGTAAGTACATGGAACAGGGGTAGGTTTAAGGGTAGGTTCAGGGATTAGTACTGAGTTATTACCCAGTAATTGTAGTTACTAAAATAAGTACATAGTATTTACATGGGTAATTGGACTAATACCAAGTTATTGCTTGCATATTTAAAAATAATAATACCAACTTGCCACTCATTTTATTGTCATAATGAGAAGTAAATATTTTGGCAGAAAATAGTTAAATTAGGCCTAACCCCATAATTTACTCATTCTCAGCCATTCTGGTGTGACTTTCTTCTCTTAGCCGAACACAATCAGAATTATATTTAATCCTAAGTTTTTTTTAATAATGGAAGTGAATGGTTACTGAGATTTTGAAGCCCCCAAAAAAAGCTCATCCATCATCATACAATGAATCCATAAGGCTAGGGAGTTAATAAAGGCCTTCTAAATTGGAAGCGATGAATAAACTGTAATCGTAACGATTACATATAGTGAAAACTCAAAAGCATATGGGTCACGGTTTTTGCTACAAAAGATCATAGTTTAACCATGGGTTTTTGAAGTAAATCTGTTGTTATACAAATGGTAGCCTAATCAATTCCCCAAAAAGTGATTTTTTTTATTTTATTTTTTGTGGCATATTGATTACCATTTGGATAACCACAAAGTAGCCTACTCAAGTCCCATTCAATCTTTTGTCTTATGATGCTGCAGACTGAACCATTTGTCTTTGTCTTCAGTCATTTTGCAAACATCTTTTTTTCATTCTGCACATTATCACCTCCTTAACCCCCTATTAAAATAATCTTGCCAATAGAATAGGCTTCTTTCCTTTAAAACCTGCCTACTTATGTGTAAAAGAGTACTATTTTAATACATATCTATAGGTATTTTTAACTAGGTCTATAACAAACATATTTCATTTTATTATTTTTGACAAAATTAACCCCATTTATGAGGTTGCATTATAATGATGATGTCTAAAATATGAACCAATTTAACACCACATCTTACACAACTATTTTACAGTACAGCATGCCAGAGATCTTTTATTTGCTCAGCCAACCAAAACCCAACCAGATCTCAGCCAAATATTTCCTTATTCTGGCAGACCAAACACAAGCCAGAGCTTAGCCAAACAGATACAAATTGATTTTTCTTTCTTTTGGTTCAGCGAGATTCCAGCCAGAGCTGAGCCTAGAACTGTTTGACACAAGAGTGTGAAAAAGACAGTGCCAGAATTAAGCCAGAAGTGCCTAATGTAAGCCAGACTCGGCCCAGACTTTGTTGCTATCTGGGGTAGCTTTTCATAATGAAAACTTATATTAACTTGTCAGCCTTAATAGACGCATTCAACATGTTTTTTAATCGCTGACAACGATAAAGCTGTATTTTGTGAAAGGGTTTCTCGCGCACAGTAGCCTTATCAATATGAATACTAATGCTCTCAAACCAGTCAACCGTCAATCGAGCGCGTGAGAGACGTTCGTTTAATGATAATAAAGAGAGCGTAGGCTACTAGATTTGTCGCGTCGCGGTCAGTGTAGTCGTCGTTGTGTTGAGCGTGACTGTGGATCCTCCTCTCTCTCCCTCCTTCTCTCTCTCTCCCTCGCTGTGGTCTGCTCTATCTTTAAAGCTGTTATAAGCGCAGCAGACCCACAGACACCAGCAGCAAAGCTCCTAGCGCGGAATAACGTCCGCTACCAGATCCCCACGGGACTTTATCCGGCGTCGGTTTGAGCCGAATACCCAGGACGATGTTCCTTGTGCAGTATACAGGTACGCTGTCTTGAGTTTGACTTTATTTCATAGATTAGAGACATTTAAATGTGCTCAGTCCCGTGTTTGGTTCTATAGATATAGTACAGGGAGCCGCCCGTTACAAACGGACGCTATGGGCAGAAAAAAATGAATGAAAACTCCGGTAGAACAACAACATTACATTCAGAGCACAGAGTTGCCCACATTAATGACTTTACTAAGTGAAATGACATCGCGCTCCACTTATTTGCACGTATTTGCGATGTCTCGGTAATAATAATATGATAATAACGTTATCTACTGAGCTGTCTACAAAGACAGCACAGCCGCGTGCAACATTTTCGAGAATGTGCGCGAGTTCCCTCGGAATACCCCTAAGTGCTGTTTAGTTAGGCATCTCACAGGTTTTGAGATTGAGACACACAGTCATTGTAGAGCACATTCACTGACAGCTCCGGTGATTAAAACAACTGTTATATATCGTTATGAGATTATAATGACATTATATTTGGTCTCCTGTGTTCCTGCGCGTGGTTACTGTTCCTGCAACATCTTGTCATGTAATGCATCAATACATTACAGTGTGCACTGGAAACCCATGTCCAGCATTAAATTGCCATGCATTTTATTTATTTTTTGTTTGTTTTAAACATGCTGACTACTATAGTGTCATTTATTGCTTGACTTGTTGGGAATTATTCCAGTTGAATCTCAGAATACAGACTGTAAGGCATGTTGTCAGTTTCAACAATACAAACCATGTATCTAGGTGATTGCAAGATAAAAAACAAGTTGATCTTGGTATGTAATATAGTCACACAAAAAATAGAAAACAGACTGAGAAAGAAGACAAGAAGCTTTGTTTATTCAAAATTTAATTGACTTCTATACAATAATATTAGTTAATGCAGTACTTTTTACAGCAGTCAGTAATCTTAATGATTATTAATGTTGTTCATGTATTATGCGTTAATACTATTGTTGTTATGTCTATTAATGAAGATTAATTGCTCATTGTTAGGTCATGTTAACAATTTTGTTCATTATTATTCCTAGCATAATTATCACTTAGATGTGATTTATTATGAAGCTTGTGTACTTGATCTGTGTTCTTTTATGAATACATGCTGAATACTTCATTGTGAGTAAGAGAATAATGAACTATTGTCATCTGATCTATTTTCTCAATAACATAGTAGAGCCTTACTATCACACACAAAAAAGGCATGCATCAATCAATGGTGCGTGCAATTATTTTGTCTATGCGTGTGTTGATGAGAAGCTAATCTATTTCTATTGTAAGTGTTTGTTTTTTGTTTTTTTGTTTTTTGTTTCCTCTGCTTACTTTGAAATGCATCTGGCTTTTGTCTGAGTAAACCCACTCACCCTAACCTCAAGTGTGAAGGAAAAAGCCTCTTATTGCTGTGACAGCCAAGAACTTTCTCGCATATAGCTCTTTTGGTGGGTAGGGAGTGGCCATTTAAATTGCACATAATGGATAGTCTCTGAGCTTTCATGAGAGCACAAGAACCCAAATGAAAAAATGGGAGGGCAGCACTGAAGAAGTGTAAAATGCATTTGTGACAGAGGTTACTTGCGTAAAAAAGGAAGCAAGCAATGGCTTATTTTTTAAAAACTTGAGTAAGAAAAATAGTCTGTGGGCAGATGTCTATGGGATTCAGTGGCTGTCTCTTATAAGAGGATGTGAAGAGGATTTAATGCACATACAAATAATCCAAAGATATTACAAAAGAGCAAATAGGTAAAAACGGTTCAAATACCAGTCAGCGCTGTATAAACCTGATAAACTCTAAAGTTCTTAGTTGTGATTGTTCAGTTTCAGAATGAGTTCAGCATCTGTGATTTAAAAAGACACAACACGTCCTTGTCCAGTAGATTGAAATTCTTATTGATTAGAACTCTTAGACTCTATGTTCAGAAAAAAGTATGATTGGAAAGTAGGATTATGGGTAAGTGTCATGCTTTCCGATATATTATTATACAGCACACCTGATCATAAATTAACAACAGGGTTAAGACAAAAACATTTTTTTTTTTGAAAAAGTATTTGTATATTATCATGGATACATACACGAATAGAGTGGCCTGGCAAACCTGTTGCTTTGCCAAACGATCATATGCCATTTAATTTAATTTGAAGGTTACTATTCACAGTATCTCTGGATGTGCTCCACAGTGAAGCGTTTGCTATAATAGTAGTATAGTGGTTTTAGCCAAGCTTTATTTTGAAAACAGACCTTTTGCAATATGAATCACAAGGCCTGGGGCCTTGTGTCTGTGTCTCTCTCTCTCTCTACACACAGTCTCATCTCTCTGCTCAGCGTCTGCATACACTCTCTCAAAATAGTATGTAGATTATTTATTCAGATTTAATTATCGAAGTTATGCACTCACATTACATAAAGACATTATTTAGAAGTTAAACAAAAATAAATATGAATTTAGAAATGTTTTGACGTGTTTGAAGAGATACAGAGTTGTATTTACACTGCAAAAGGCCTATCTGTTTCCATTTAAATTATACATCCTAAAACATTTGTTTAAGGCAAAATTGTATAAATTCCCTGAAAGCTTTCTCTGAAAAGTATGGTATTTTTACAAATTTCTTTTTGTTGTTGTTGTTGTTGTTGTTGATAGCATATTTAATTTAAAACAAGACAAGGGTACATTGTGTTTTTAGCAATCTAATGTGACTGCACAAAAGATGGAAATATGCATATGGAAATGAGGATATGCATAATAAAACTAGGCATTTTAAGCTCTATGAATGTTTATTTCAGGGATGAGACGCATTTATAAATCTATTTAATGTCCTTCAACATACTCCTCAAAATTGCTTTTTGGTCTTCAACTTGATGTTTTGGAAAAACATTTAAAGCAGTGATTTGCTACAATAAAGCCAGCAGCAATTGAGAGTTGTTATTTGCTATCTGAGCTGTAGTGACGACAAAGTTGAGATGAGTTTAACCTTACGCTAATTAGAAGTGATATGCATATAGCCAGCAGCCATATCACCCTGTTGCCCAAGACTGGTTGCCCACTGAAGCTAAGCAGGGTTGAGTCTGGTTAGTACCTGGATGGGAGACTCATTGGAAAACCAGGTTTTTGCTGGAAGAGGTGTTCAGTGAGTCCAGCAGGGGCGCTCACCCTGTGGTCTGTGCGGGTCCTAAGCGCCCAGTGTAGTGATGGGGACACTATACAGTCAAAAAGCACCATCCTTCTGATGAGACATTAAACCTGAGGTCCTGACTCTCTGTGGTCATTAAAAATCCCAGGATGTCATTAGAAAAAGAGTAGGGGTGTAACCCTGCCATCCTGGCCAAATTTGCCCAGTGGCCTCTGTCAATCATGGCCCCCTAATCATCCCCTTACAGATTGGCTTCATCACTGTCTGTTCTCCACCAGTAAGCTGGTGTGTGGTGGGCGTTCTGGTGCAACAAGACTGCCGTCACTTCAACAACTGTCACACACACACACACCGTTCTGAAAGCAAAACAAATGTATCCAACCCCTTTTTAAAACAGTCTGTGTGTTGCATCTTTTGGACATTCATCATATCGCATTGGTTTTCATGTCTTGTCCTCAAAACAAAGCACTAATCTGTTTATTTTTAAGTTACACATTGATAAAAAAAAATGTGTTGGTAGTATTATTTTATACGGAAATCAATTATTTATAATTCTAATATAAGAATAAAGTCAGGGTTAATTAAAAAGAAGGAAAACAAATATATTGATCTGAAATATAGCAAATTAATTTTAAATTCATTCAGGTACAGTTACCAAACATATCTCAAGGTCTTTTTATCTTTTTATGAATTTAATTAATAAACCAACTGCTATAATCAGTGCACTATAAATAAACTGGTTCTATGCCTTTATTAATACAACTTATTTAAAACATACACGGCTTAAGACATTTATAAAAATGCCTTCTGTATTTCTATTTTGCTTTTTACTCCATTGTACCGAAATCATACCGGACTGTGATGTCTGAACCGAACCATGACTTCTGTGTACAGTTCCACGCCTCAGTATTGTCGTCATACTATGAAAGACGTTAAGCTATGGTAAAAGTGGTACCGCCAGACCTGGAGATCGGCTGAATGGTTTCCTAAACTGTAAAAAAAAAATAAAAAAATGTTTTACTCGAGGGAAGGTGGAAAATGAGCTTAATTCCTCAAATGGTGGAATATCCAGCGTTAGCCGGGTACTCTGCCCTGACTTCTTATGATACAGTGCATTTGTAAGAGACAAACTTCCGGGTTGGCACACAAAGAAGAATGCAGATTTTTGCATCATCGCGCCACTGTCACCTTTTTTACTCTGAGGAGTTTGCAGGTCTGATTGTGAATTTAGACTTTAATTATTTGAGTTTTCCATGGTTGTGTTGACATTTCTGTCTTGGGATTATAATCGGAGGAAGGTGCAACCTGACATCATGACTTTTGTGTAAACATACACGCCACTTTAGAGTCAAGTGGCGTGTTATCTCTACGCATTTTGAGCTATCCAGTGCGTGTATGTCTACGCCATTAACATCCGAGTAATTCCGCGTGTCTGTACACGCCGCCAAATGTCCTCGCGAAACGAAACCAAAATGTAGATCTACATCTGGGGAGCTATCTTTTTCTTTCCTAAGATGGTAAGGGAACAGTCAAAAATGCCATTAACCCCAGTGACGGGTAGGTTTAGGGACGGGGTTGAGGTAAGTCATGTATTTATTAGGGGTGTAACGGTTCACATAGTTCATGGTACGGTTCGATACGATACACTTGTGTCACGGTTACGGTTCGAGTACGTTTCAAATAGCAAAAAGATATGGCAGCGAAATTTCCTTGATTTAAATTTTTTATTATATTTTTATTAAAACTAACATCATAAAGTATGATATATTTTTTTTAACTTTGAGCAATGATGGAGCTATAGCCTACTTGACTTTTCATAGGAGCTTATAAAACAAAACAGCTCCTTGGACAAAATAAAATGTAATATTGTAGTAGTTATAAACAAAGGTTTATTTTAGTTTAGATTAACATTTGAGGGCAGCAATTGTATTCATAATGTCAAAATACAACATACGTGATGTTACTTGAAAGCATTATAGCCTACTATTCCTGCCAGACTTACAGATAGTAGTGTTATACAGTAAATCCTTGGTGATGTTGCTGATCTGTGGACACTGGATAGTTCATTCATGGCACAATGTTTGTTCCTGGTTTCCACGTCAGCGCTGTTTGATCCGTTAATAACGGAGAAATGTGAATGTTTCTCACTAGATCTTGCAGCAATATTATTACTTCAGTGGCGAATTCAAATGTTTTCTGGATTTGCCTGTGTAGTAACAGTGCTGATGATGAAGATTGGCTCGCGTTGCATTGGTCCAAACTGATAAACGGTCCGACATCCAAACAAACAACCACACAATAACGAGTAGCTCAGTTTAGTTCCGCTTACATTATATTTGCCATTTGATGTTGGGCAATGTTGTGGTCACGCCAACGTCTCTTACATTATGAATGCGCTTGACACGCGCCTACATTTGAATAACGAAATGTTGGTCGGCAGGAAAAATTAACCGAACGAACCGTTTGGTTCAAAAATGCGTACCGAAAACCGAACCGAAAGCCTCGTACCGAACGGTTCAATACAAATACGTGTATCGTTACACCCCTAGTATTTATATATACAGTAATAACGTTAAGTCAACGGCGTTCATGAACACGCTGAAAAGCGATTATGTGCGTTGTTAGCACGCCAGAAATGGAAATACGAATTGGCGTTTCATACACACGCTACTTCATGAGATCAGTCTGAAAGGTGAAGTTAAAATAAAATGTTTAAATGTAATATATTTTTCTCCTGGTCCTTATTTTTAATGGGTCATAAAAAATCAATAATTATCGATATACAACCAGATATGAAACACTGATATCGTGATACGTTTTTTAGCCATATCGCCCAGCCCTAATGTAGATGCCACATTCGAAAACTCCAGACACATCGATGCGCCAGTCATCTAAGAACAGTCAGCGTGTCGTCACTCACAGTAAGAACCAATTACTATAATGTGCACCAATAATGCAATTATTTCCAATATCAGAGTAAGGACTTAATCATTAAATGTTTTCATGACAACAGTAAAGCTCTTCACTCCCTTTAAATGCAATTTCTATTATTCCGATTTTTCACTAATTTCATGAAGTTATGGGATAACCTTTCACAGGTGAGAATGTGTTTGTTTTGTAGCTCACTATTACAGGTTTTTATACCAAGGTATCTTTTTAATGTTGCGTTAGCTGATGCCTTCATCTTTGTTGTATTGTGTTAGTTTAGCTAAATCATCTGTCTCAAGTCTATTTCTGTGAGATAATATAGTTGAGAGGTAGGCAAGACCCAGAGGAAGTCACTGCGATTTGAACGATTTCTCTCTTTTATATGATTTGTCTGTGCCCACATAGAGTCATATAATAAAAAATGATGCATGGAAAACCGTTTCTGAAATTGTTGACGTTCTGAGTTTGATTCATGCATCGCATTGATAATCGTTCATCTTGTTCATGATATCATGCATTATTCACTGCTGCAGGTTTATACAAATGCTTTCCATCCATAAACTGATGCCAAATCAAAATAAAATGACATCAGTGACATCAAATTTTCAAAAGCTATGGCCAGCGTCACAATAACATTAAGCCATCCAGCGGAAAAGACACACTAGCAATGTGTCAGTGTGAATGACACATCCACGGTCAGAATTATGATTCAAGACTATAATTGACTGCCGTTGTGTAAATGCATAATCATATTGTAAATGCGTAATCATATTGTAATGCATAATCATATTGCTTTTCCAAACAAAACAGGAACTCTTTCAGGAGTTACAATTTTAAGTCACTAGATTGAATTTTTGATTATCTTTTTTGCTCAGGATGTCACTCATTTCAGACCCGTTTTCTTTCCATGCATGAGCATATGTCCTCTGCTCACAGTATTTTAAGGCTTGTGAGGCTTTTCATGTGTGCTGCGAACCTCATTTCAATGCATGTGCTGTATTTTGGCCATAATTGAGTTTGTTGTACTCTACACGACTCTCCACATGGCAGTCGCTCCAGCAGTTTGCACTAGATCTGCGTCTTTCTGTGCCTTGCTAATTAAAAGCCATGGTTTCCAGCGCTAAGGAACGGTGTACCTGATAATTGATGCTGCAACAAATGCTCCTCTGTGTTGGATAATGAAGAACCACATTGTGCTGAATCCTGCTGGGTATCAGCTGCATTATTTTATTCAGTGTATTTTTCTTTGACTACAAGAAACTAATTGAAGTGCATAATCAGAGGCTAGTTATACATGTTTACTCTATTTGACAGCTTCAGCTTCAAAAAGAAAACAATTGATATTAGGAGTGCACGATTCAGAAAATGTCACAATTCGATTGATACCGATTTTTTGTCTCGAGTTTTGATTCAAAATCGATTTTCGAATTCAAAAACGATTCTCGATTCGAAAAACGATTCGCAGGTCTATATAAATGTAGTTTACTTTTTCCTATGTGATTGATTGCAGTAGACATAATTTAAAAGAAAAGTTTGATATCACTTTATATGTCTTCATACAAAAATAAAAACTTTTGCAACTAAAAAGTGCGAAGTGCCAAGCTTTGGCCAGCTTTTAAATACATTTAATTCAAGTTTAAAATAAAACTTAAATAAAAAGCTTTTACATTTAGCTTTAAAGTGCTGTAGTCAGATCAAACAAACAATTATGCTAAATGTGGTTTAAGGAGTAGGCCTACTAGCTTGACTGTTGAAATGTGAACTGGACTGGGCACATTGAACTTCCTAAAAATATATACTAATTTCATAGAACCCTTGCGAAAATATTTTAAATAGATTTAAAAAAGCCACCGCTGCTGGTAACATCTATGGTTAGATTGATTTGTTTAGATCCAGTGAAGTCATTCATAGGTGCGTAATTTGCGGGTATCTCCAATTAACTAGCAGAGCATTCATTTAGTTCGCTATTAAATAAGAGACCTGTTGTTTTTGAAATCAAGCTAAGCGCTCGTGTGCGCTGCGATCAGTGTCATGGATATAGTGTTCTCTGTGGCTCGCGCAGTCTTCTCCACAACGGCGCTTCAATCTATCGCCGTTGTGGAGACTCCGGTAAAATCACAAAATAAAATGCACACAAACGTGATGAACATATTCGGTTTTGATGAGGGAGAGAAAAAACTATACGAGTGCGGTTTAGAACCCGAAACCTCTGACACGCTTGGCAAAAGATCTACAGAACTCAAACATAAGATCTGCGGATCGATGCATTTATTTATGGGTTGAGCACAGTGACTGCACAGTTTGACCCATATATGTATATGTCTATGAGTTTGACCAGCGGGCGGCAAGAACTTGCAATAACTATTTATCAGACCGGCCCTCGCAGCCTCGAAACCATAGAAACACTACCGGACCACCGGTAAAAGTCCCGACTCACCCGATTGCCACTCCTCCCCTGCACGCCATTAAAAAATATAGCCTATATATATGAATCGATTTTTGGAATTCTATGAATCGATTCTGAATCGAGCAAAGATTGAATCGACGATTCAAATGTGAATCGGGTTTTTTGCACACCCCTAATGGATATAGACAGGTCTTGACATTAACGTTTTGCTCACCAGCCTCCGTGGCAAGTGGTTTACCAAAGTTACTAGCCACTCAGAATTGTAACTGGCCATAGATTTGACATTGATACCATGCATAAAAATGGCCTAGTTTTTTTTTTTTTAATATTATCTCATAGTTTGGCAGTTGGGTATATTAGGCTGCTGTCACTTTAAGACCTGGCACACACAGATCCATTATGCTGTTACACATGCATTTTTTCTGAAAATGTTTTTATGTTTGCCTAAAACATGACTGACGGTGTTCACGTGGATACTCACCAAATCAGCATTTTTTGTGTATTTGACTGAATGTGAATGTGTTGTCTCTTTGGGTGTGAGCACAGAATTGGTGGGAATTATTCGCAATACATGCAATCTCACGCTGAAATTCAAATTCAAGCCCTGTAACACTAACAATATTCATACAGAGCCAATGATACTGAGTAGAGGGAAGGTGGTTTTGTTGTAACTTCGCTGTTGAAATAGAATAGAAAAACGCAATTGTGTATCTATTTTGCGGAAAATGAGAATTAGAAATGTTTCAGACATTTCAGTATGGATATGTATCTAAAAATCAAATATTTTGACATTAAATTGCACTAGTTTATTATTTCAGATGTGTTTTTAAAAGACTACAACTGACCCTTTGCTAAGCCACCCCCAAAAACCGCCACTGGCCAATCATGTCTTAGCAACCGTAACTAGGCCCGGGAGGTCTGGCAAGCTTTTGAGTGAGGAAACATGCCAAAGCATTGTGCGTATGGATTGTGCAAATCTGATACCCAGTATCCTAAAAGTTTGGACAGGGAAGTGGATTTGTTTTCCTTCCCGAAAATCTAAAAGCCGAGGGGAGAAAGGATAGGTGTGGGCAGTGTGGGAGCCCATTCACAACTAAATGTCGACAGGATTAACAAAAACACTATTGCTTGGAAATATTGACTGTTCTTTGTTCATAGTGCATATTTTAACGTAAAATTAGACTATTAAAGACAAGACAGCATATATTTCAGCATTTTGTTAATTGACGGCCTACTACCCCTGGCTAAGTAACTTTAACCCAATCCGATCGCAGCTCTCCCGGTGTTAGTGTTATTCCACAAGATTTATGGATAAGCTGTTTGATTTATAATTATTAGGATTATTTTCACATTTCACTTACCCTGCTGTGCACGAACATAGCTGTTCCTCAATTTGTGTTTCCCACTTGAATGGTCAGCATATGTGGAGCTGCTGCTTGCGCTGGGACTACAGTTTCAATTTTTAAGAAATTATTCTCTAATCGGTTGCATATTATGTCGTGGATATATCCCTCGAATGGAATAATGCAGTCCCTTTTGTCTTGCTCTCTCAGATGTTTCACATGTTCGCCAAAAATTACTAATTATCTCATTTGGAATGTCTGACACCGGTGCATACACACTGTAATAGATGTGCCAGCTGCGAAGGCTTGACAAGCTTAGCAACAGTAACTAGGGAGGGTGGGGCTTAGCGAAGGGTCAATAAATGTTTATATTATAAAAAAAATAATAATAATCAACCTGCCAGAGTGGCTCATAGGAGTGACTGTTATACACCACTCCTGAAATCCACTCGCAGTTGGCAGGTTTTAAAGGGATACTCCACTTTTTTTGGAAATAGGCTCATTTTACAGACTCCCCAGAGTTAAACAGACGATTTCTGATATTTAGAAGAATATCAGTAACTAGACAGTTTCTGGTCTCATTGACTTCCATAGTAGGGAAAAATATACTATGGAAGTCAATGAGACCAGAAACTGTCTGGTTACTGATATCTCTTCTAAATATCAGAAAATTGGCTGAATGGATTCAAAAACGGTAAAACTCAACTGTTTAACTCTGGAGGAGTTGTAAAATGAGCCTATTTCCAAAAAAAAAGTGGAGTATCCCTAGCCTGGCAAACCAGACCTATCAAGATGTTAGGTCTGGAAACTCACAATTGGCATACCTCAATCCGGGGGGTGGGATAAAAGGTTGTCTTTCAATATCCCTCTGCACGCCATAGGATAGCGCTAACCAACCAGAGCGATGATGGCTGTGGCTGAGTGAGTCCCATGGGTTTTCCCCATGGTTTTCTCTCCAGCGGAGCAAGTTGATATATTAAACTTTTGCCTTATCCGGTCGTCAAAACTCTGAACACATCTTCCTTTTTAAGAATGACTTAAGTTACGTTCTTAACTCCAAGTCATCCAAGTCGCGGCTAAAGCCGAAATCGAAAGACCGCTGTTCGCCAGCTGCGTCTTGTTTGTTTTTAAGTATCAGGGAAATCACCTATGGAAATCACGGCGCAGAACCGTCACAACTCTGCCGTCATTGTGTTAAGCCCGCCCACCAACTCTATACACGATGTGATTGGCCAGACCAGAGTTTAGATTTTCCACTTCGAAAGTGTAGTTGCTAGACCACACTTTGCAGCAAAATCATTTTTGCTGCTGCTAGGGTGCGTCTAGATTTCTAGGCTAGAGTATCCCTTTAATGTCAAGCCACTTTTAAAACTTTCACTTTTAAACTGTGCAAACTAAACCTAGTTGATGGATCCTGCGAAGAAATAGTTTCAAATCATGTGTGTTTTAATGACATCCACAAAAGCTCTCACACTGTCTCAAATCCTAATGAGATATATGCTTGTGAGAATTTGTTTGGCCTAATTGTTGTTTATGAGGCCCTTCGAGTATTGGTTTGGTTCTCTCCTTTTAGACGTGCCAGAGCACAACAAGGCAGTTTGGTCTCTCTCCATCTGCTAATGCTAAACATTCTGTCCCAACACTTTTAATTGTACAACAATTAATTATTGCTAAACCTGTTTCTACTGTAATAATATATCGGTAACATTTAATTGGCACACTTTGCCAGTGTTTCCTGCAATGCAGTTTGAATTGTGAATTTGCAGTCTGTATGGGATACAATGTGATGCAACAAATTAAATTAATTTGAATCAGCCTAAAACCTTCACTGAATGAATACATACTCCCTTACTGAACATAAAGTTTTTATGTTCGGTCTTAACAATACACGTTTGCAACATATCCCTGTCTATTCTTCACTGTTTAGAAATAGAATGTGTGTGAATTTGTGAAGGAGTGCTCTGATCATCTAGGCGGTCTGTCCAAAAAAAAAAGAAAAAAAAAAAAAAAAAACAGCCTGCTGGCCTCTCACGCGAGTGAGGTGATTCAGGTTCAAGTACCCATAACAGCAGCCCTTCTGACTCAAATATTTCTTGAAGTGGAAGAGTGATAAAAGGCAAAAGGATTCACCCCAAATCCTCAGCTACCCACTAACAAGGTCTTATCACTTCAAGTTTAAGGAAGCAGGCATGGTGGCCGAAAGCATTCTGCTTTCCCCTTTGCAGCGGCCTTGAATCTGGCACGTTCATAGAAGTTGGATAAGAGGGCCTAAACATTGAGAAACATAAGCCATGTTTCCATCTACTTGTCAATCGAATTATCTGAAGTTCGGATTAAAAAACACATGCGAATAAAGCTGGTGAAAGTGTGTTTCCATCAAACGGCTTTAAAGCGAATAAAAACCTGTACGTAATGACGTCACATGCTGTTTTGCGATCAAATTGGTATATCGAATTGATTTGAGACATTTTAAGGTGTTTCCATTCATTTCGCACTAAATCTGAACAACATTCAAGCAAACTTTTGCGAACAAAGTTTTGTTAGACAAAACGGATGCCATCTACCAACAAATGATCATGTATTTCACAAGTTGAAGCCTAATAATGCTTACCGGTATGTGCCAGCTGATAGCGACATATGTATGGGATATTGTATATGCGAGGCGGTTGTTATCCTGAAGGGGTTGTATTCGCTATAATAACCGCCTCACTATATATTATCCTGCTTATTACATATAAATCAACCAAATAAATAAATACATCAACAATTTGACACAAAATATTGAATATATAAAATATTGATCGAGTTTATTGATTTAAAAACGAGTATTGCTTCTGCTAAAGAAAATAGTTGTTCCGTCTCTGAACTGCGTCCATGGCAACGGTGTGTTATAGCAGCGCCGCAGTCTGTTAACCAGAAATAACAGACCACATTATACATTAGAACTCAACCAAGCTACGTAAAAACAAGCAAAACTAACCTAAGAAAACAACGACGCTATAAACATTGCTATGTTGATGGCGATGCACGTAAATGCCCGACGACAGCGGAGGTGACTGTAGTGTGGGAAAGACAGCGCCATCAGTTCTGGGAGATCGTGGTTCATAACCCTTTGGTTGAAGCATTTTTTATTTTGTATTGCTTTGTCCACTTACATCTGCAACCATAAAAGGTCATAAAACGTAATCGCAATTCATTGTTCTATTCGGCAAATAACGTTTCCATCAGCTTTTATCACATTAGCCGTATATTCGATCAAGAGAAAATCCGATGAGACTGATCGTATTTCATTTGAGTCGAATTTTCATGAAATTTTTCCAAGCATGAAAAATTTTCATGAAAATTTTTTCATTTTTCATTTGATATCACTTAATTCGAATAAAAACGTGTCGATGGAAACATGGCTATAGACAACAAGAATTAGCTCGCTGTTCATTATTGACAGCCATCTTTTGGAACACAGGGAGCATCTCATTTAACCTTGCCATTCACAAACACAGCGACATGTCGTGTTTTTGTGAGGCTTTCTAATTAACCCCCTTGAGGTTGTCCTCCGTAAGCTCAGGCGGCAGAGCATGTTGGCTCGCCAAGGGCCAAACGCAGCCACTGGAGAAGCACTAAGCCTCGGTCTGCATCCCAGTTTGTGATGGAGCAGATTGGTGGCTTAAGGACTGCCATGCTCTGCTGCTGGGGCTCTGTTGAAATGACAGAGCCAAAGTGGTGAGCTGTCTTTCTGAGGCACTAGTAATATTGTACAACGATGCTGCAACGCACAACGGGGTGATGAGATAAAGCGAACCAGAGTTTTTGTTGCTACTAACTTACTATGGTATTTTTTTCTCTTCCTTCCGGCACTGCCAGGAAAAAAACAATTGGAGGCAGCACAGCATATAGCATGATGGATCGTGCAGAGGATGCAGAATACTACATCTCTCAAGTGGGCCTGTGTTTGTTATAGGGCCCCTGAGAACTTGCAGAACTTGAAGATGCAACCACTCTAACTCACTGTAGATAATGGAAAAAATCACGTTCCTCCTATTTTTCATCTAATACTTTAATTCTGCGCTGAAATTGCTTTTTTCATTTAAGCCTGAGGTAACTCAGATATGTCCGCTGCCTCAAGCAAGGAACTTTCTTTCCCATGTACTTCTCGCTGGAACCTTTCTTCCCATTGTATCCTTTTTTTTTCATTGAAGTCTAAAGCACCAGGGATTTTCTTATATTCCTTTTGGTTGTTTGTTTGATTTTAGTATGGAACAGTGAGTCTAGTTTAGTCCAATTTAATCACTAGTTTAACTTAGTGAGGTGGAGCTCGTCAGCTGCTATTTTTGCATAAACACACAAATCTCTAAGACCACCTCCTTTCATTTGAAATCTAAAAAAGCTCAAATGCAACCCACAATTTGTAGGATGAATGAATGTCTCAGTGTCTGATTTGAGGTCAGGCGTCAAAGGAAAGGCTGTAACTCTTACTAGTCTGATGTTGCCATTGACCAGCCTTCACACAGTTAAATAACATATCTAATACTATGCTTTAAAAGGGGATTTGGATTTGTTTTAAAAATTCTAGGCTGAGTTTCATACCCATAGGTTTGGGTTTGCACACTAAAAGATGACATATCACTAGGTGGGATGATTCACCTCTGGTTTCGTCACTAACTTTATTGCTATCTCTATTTTTACCATTGGAATGCATGCTGTGGCGATGACACAGTAAATCTCTCTACACTTGTAAGGGAAGGAGGTCAACGTTGTTATACAGCTTGGGGTCTCTTGTTACTTTTTTGTATGTGTTTTGACCTCTGTTTAACCTTTATGGTCCACAGTCCTGCAAATATGCTAACTTCCAAATCCAAATTCTATTTATTCAGCAAGTTAAGCTCTTTAGTTTGTTCACAAGGGAAATTATATGGAATTAAATTGTTTTCGTTTGGTACTAAGAATTTTGTGCTTCCGTTTGTCTTTTTTACTGAAACGTTCACAATAACTTTAGAGGTGAACCAGGAATTGTCTATAATGATTCATAGTCGGTAGTTTCCATAGGAATGATTTGCTTTCTAATTAATTTGACAAAAGCGTCACCGTAACCTTGTTCTGCCCTGTTCCTTTTATTAAAATTCTAACAAACTTTAAAATGTTATACCAATTCAGTTTGAATATCAAAACAAGGGTAACTGAGTGTTTGTGGATCATGGCCTCAAACAGCAAATGCAGTTCTATTGATAGTAACAAAACTTTTCAAGGGTACAGGGTAGCCAGGACTGTCTCACGGTAAAGGTTGGAGAACATTTACCTTTAGATGATGATGTCTAATATCATTTTGGCTGCATTTACACTGCAGGTCTTGATACCCAATCCAATTTTCTGACTATATCCTTTTTATTTTTTTTGACGACCTGCAACAGGGCTCTCCTCTTTTTTTCCTCCGCCTTACGAGACCAATGTTTTGATGACTTTTCAAAATACTGTGGAAAGAAAAACATTGAATAATTTTAAACACATCTGCATCCATTGAAATTTGTTCTGTTTTACTTAATTTTCTGGGTCAGAACGTCTACATTTGGTAGTTTCAGCAGTGCGCTGAAGCCACGAGCGCTTAAAACCGTGACCTCCCCATATCTCGTGAAATGTCTTCAAATACAGATTTATTTCTGTAACATCCCTGCATTTTTGCCGGCACTCTTCGCCCCAAACACTCAAGACATGAAACCTCCGCATTGCTCCACTGTGTGTGTCCTTTGTCTTCCAATCGCGCACTTTTTTAATGACGTAAGACTCCCATAAACTGGGGAATGTCAAATTTGTCTGCTTACATGGCACACGCAAATGCACGTATCCGATTTATTACCACATATGAGTGAGGCCTGAAATCCGATCTGAGAAAATTTGTCTTGCTTACACGTTCACTGGTCATATCCGATCTGTGCCACATGAGAGGAAAAAATTGGATTTGGGTCACTTGAACCATGCAGTGTAAATGGGGCCTTTAGGACAAGGGTAATGTTTGCTATGAACAACTGCCTCTTTATGAAGTTTACTTAATTGATTTTTCATGTTGGCAATAAAATGCACTCCTGGGTTTTCCTGGACTTACAGCCCACAGTGCTAAAATGTCTCGGTCGAGACTTAAAACAGCCTGTTTGCTCTTATATTCATGGTGGCTCAATGGAATGTGGCTATTCACAGTCAGTAGCTTCACACCAGCAGGAACAAGGTGCCAGGGTTTTGGAGGGGACACACCTGGTGTTTGGATGCGCAGCCATTTCGACTCTTGCAGAAGCCAGGACCACCGCTGGCCCTGAAGATAATCCATCTGTCAGCACCAGTCAGCTGGCTCCCCTGTGCCCCTGTACCCACATGGCTGTGTTGACAGGGGGATTCAGCATACATCTGGGTTACATCAGCGAGGGCCACTCAACTGAAACCACTGCAGGTGTAAACAGCCCCTCTTCGATAAATGTGGAATGTCAATGGCGTTCTTTAGCTAATGACAAAACGACTGACCTCTTTCATTTCCTATGACTTGTTGTCTGAGAGTTGAAGGCATTTGATGGGTGCTGTTCTTGTTGCATGGTCCGAAACGGTGACCGTTGAGGTCAGTAACAAGTTGAAACTGAGGAGCTGCCAACAATTGACTGAACATCATGGCACTGAACATGGCCATTACAGAAAGAAAGTAATTGGATCCACAAATCAGCAGATGGGTACAGGTTTATAGTGGCACACAGTTTTATGGCCTTATATTTCAGGGCTTGGAAGTAGGCCGTCACGGCTATTTTGACATTGTGGGTAGCTTTTGACAGCGGGCAGCATGCTCATGCCTCTTACCTCTCAAGGGCTTTGTTGGCGAGAAGATGGAATTTGAACTTAGTCAGCATAAAGACACAACTGTGTTCTCAATTGGTTAAAAAGTGTGGATTACATGTGTCCATACATTACCTTCTCTACCTGAATAGATCTTGATCAGTGAAATTGGTCACCATGAAATGTTGGTATTACTTCTGAGGTACTTTTAGTGACACAGGATTTTATAACAGAGAAAAATGCAAAGCAGGGCATTATTTTATCCATTGGGGGTTGATGGATCATGAAAAATGGTCTACATGACAGATGATTTTGGGTAGGAGCTGAAAAAAAAAAGTAAGTAGAATCTAGGGCTGTCAACTTTAGTCATTTAGTTGACATAATCGGTTGATGCCGTCTTGGTCGACTGACATTCTTATTGGTTGACCAGTTGCATTTTTTTTTAACAATAGAAAGAATTTTTCAATGATTTACTCCTTGATATTTATTACTTTGTAAGCAGTTATTTATTACTGTATTTTAAATAATTAGCCTATGGTTTGTCCCCAACTTTAAATGCTTTAATTTAGGCTATTTTTGTAACTGCGCCACAGTTTAGCGCACACACAATACACTCGGGAACCGCACCTGTGGCTGGCTGCTGTTTCGCGCTCTGTAAGGGATGCTGTATTCATTCAGTTAGAACGCTGCTTGTTTTGGCTTTAGTCGACAAAATGTCCAGGAAATCTAAATCTTTTGTCTGGCTGCATTTTAAATTAAAGACGACAAGACTGTGGAGGGAGGCGACCGCGTTGCTCCATTAAGTGCCCAAGTCGCGCGCTTACATTTGAAATCGAACTTGAGCGCGCAAAAGACGTGCAGCCTTTTAACGGCTTTATCATGCTGTGTTTTTCTTAATATGTTTTCGTTTTTATTTGTACACTTGACACATTTGAAAATAGCCTAACAACAAAACGAAAATAAACCTATATGCGGTCCTACAGCTTATTAGGATTGTTTTTAGGCTATTTGGGTTTTTGTGTCTTGTTTAAAACGCCTTAATCGTCAGGACAAAAGTTAACCCATAGCTTTGAAAGTAAAGATGAATATGAAGCCTGTTTAAACGAGAGCTTGGATTTTTCATTATGTGGCAGATAGCAGTTATATTTTTTTGCAGCGTGTGGTGTGGTCAGGTGCGCGATTGTGACTGATAGACCGGACAGATCTCTTCACTTTTTGCAGTTAAAAAAAATCACTTAATTTTCAAAGAATTGTATTATTATTATTATAGTTTTATTTATTTGTGATGTTTTTTCGTTGTTGTTTTATAAATGCTCAATGACAATTGTTTAAAAAATGTTTAATCAAAACATCACATGTTTTTTTTTTAAGTCGACTAATCATTGCGCAGGACAAGACTTTGGTCGACTAAGGATTTCTTTGGTTGACTACAGCCCTAGTAGAATCGGTGACGGCAGACAGGAAGGGCATTCTTTTTCAGATGCAGAGTAAGTTGTCTACAAAGCAAGAAGGTCCCTGATTTTCTTTCATGTTCTCCCCTTATTGGCTTGGGTTTCCCCAAGGTGCTCTGGATAGAATCCAAGCAACCCTATAGAACACTCTGCTTCTATATATATATATATATATATATATATAGAGATATAGAGAGAGAGAGAGGGAATGCATTCACGTGACTTTCCCGCCGGAACAACCCCCTCTCAGCCTGACCGAGTGGCAAAAGATCTGCTGTGTGACTGGATTTAATAGGGGAAACTGCGAAAATGCGACTAAAACGTACAACTTTATCAATTTAAATTAACTGTTGGACTCAATATAGTGTTCCTTACAACTTATTAAAGATCGTGATCCATGGATATTATTGACATTCAGCCAGGAATCGTGTTGCCTGACATTTATGTTTGCCTGATTTAGGAAGTAAATAAGGTTTTTGATTTGATTTTTACATTTGCGAAGTCTGGTTACCAAATCCTGGTATATATGTTTTAATTTTTAGTCCTTGAAAGAGCCTTAAGTATACAAGGGGATTCATGAATTTTACATTGACCACTGTTTGTTTATAGCAGAGCAGTCAGTCTCTTCTAAACACAACTCGGCCAGGGAAAGTAGGAAGGGTCAGATGAAGGCTGAAAAGCACAAACATGTAGACCTGCACACCATGTTTAGTCAATTTTTAAAATTCTCCCATTTCTCTCAACTCCCTTCTCTTGTTGCCCCTCGTTCGGCACCATTGTCAGTGAGAAAGAGGGAAAAGGTAGATTAATTGTTTTCCACAGGTAAGAGAGGCATCTCCAACACTCTGCTTATTTGAATCCTGGCGAGGTCCCATATGCTCTGAGAAACATGTTCCTCTTCTCTGTGAGTGTTAGCGTGTTCAGTGAAGCGGCACTGCATTAAGACAGGCCTGGGCTGGGTTCCAGGAATACCACGGTACCACTCAGCTGATCCCCAGCATCCACAACACATTCATCTTGTATGTGGAGCTGTGTCTAAAATACCTTCCCTAGCGAGACTTTCCTGTGCCCTTGGCCAAAGGGTTTGTTCCTTATGTAATTAAAAGTCAGAGAAAAGACTGAATCCCAAGACCGTTTTTACGAGTTACACAAACACTCTGCTTCTGTGTTTATACTTTTGTCCCTAAAGTAAGCTTGAGGTTATGTCTGATGCAAGTGTGCTCTTAAATTCTTTACTAAAACATCATTGTTCTGTTCTTTTCTTTTAAACCTATGATTAATAATTTCTATACTTCATAACCGTTGTACTCCGAGATGTGGAAAGGTGAAGCCTAACCAAGTAACTGGGTGGTGATGGCGCAGTGGATAAGACACATGCCTTTGGTGAGATATTTGGGTTCAAATCCACTGCTGAGACACCAATGTGTCCCTGAGCATGACACTTAACCCCTAGTTGCTTGAGAGGCGTGCAACCTCTGACATATAGCAATTGTGAGTCGCTTTAGATAAAAGCATCAGCTAAATGAATAAATGTAAATTTAAGTAACTACTTATTGAAGCGTCATTGTCCATGAATGTCTTGTTGAGCCAATCCAATTGAACTGGAAAGACTTAAAGCAAGATATTATTTTCCTCTCCATGAAATATCTCATTATATAGAACTAATTTTCTATTTATTGTATGAACATGTCACACATGAGTTGAATCCTAAAAATCAAATCCTGTGATGTAATTGTTTGTTATTTGCCTAAACGCAGTGATTTATCACAGGGTGATTGAATTACGGAGCTGTTCTTTGATGAATGTTGCCAACTTAGACTGACAGATGTCTGGGGCTGATGTCACCCCTGAGGCTGATGGATCTGTCAGATCAGAAGGGTAAGAATGCTGATGAAAACATCACATTGGGAAAAGCTTAGTAAACCCACAGTCTGGTTTTCTTTAAGTACTGCAAAGATATTCTTAATGGTAAATTGTCACAAAACTTCAATCTAGAATGATTTTTAAAAAAGGACTTGTTTGTTTTTCACAGAGCATCATCATTTCATGTAGAACGCCTGCCAAATGTACATAGTACTCATTATATCCATATCTTGAGTGATCTTTCTGGTAATACTTAGCAAGTCACAGTGGATAAAATATTTAGGAAATGATTGGAGTGAATAGGCACAATTTCAGCAGTAAAGTAGTCTTTTTTCTTAAGGCTAAGTGAATCAAAGAGCTCATTAAATATACTGTCTTCACTTCAATCTGATTAGTTCTTAACTACATGGATCTGTTGCAAACCATTTCCATCATGGTTGGGTAACAGTTGGTCAGTAATGGACACTATAATTGTGTATTTTAATATTGGTACATTAGCAAATAAATCATGTTTTTGTCTGTTTTAAATGGCAAGACTTGGAGGTGAAAGTAAGGGTAAACTGATTTTTTTTCATGCTCCTGCGGGACTGACATTGCTCATATCTCTAGGGTGTCATTAGCTGTGTCATTGGTAGATCCATTTTTCTTTCCACCTGCTGTGTAGGATGGGATGCCTTGTGGATGCTGAACAAAATGCCTGTGGTTTTGAGTGCCTCGATCAATTCAGTTCTTTCTATCTAGTCAAGAATTGTGTTCACTAGATGCATGTGAGCTTCTTGCTATTTTATTCCATACCTATACCTATGTGGATAAATGACTAAAATAGCTGCTTGATTGCTTAATACCTTGCTTAATACATTGCCATAGTAACATCTGCTAACCATGTTAAAATATATATATTATTAGTATTATTGGAACACCATACTAATACTGTGTTTGACTCGCCTTCAGAACTGGCTTAATTCTAATGTACGTGGCATTGATTCAACAAGGTGCTGTACGCATTCTTTAGAAATGTTGGCCCATATTTATAGGATAACATCTTGCAGTTGGGCACCAAGCTCCCTGGCTGGGTATGAAGCTCCTGTTCCACGACATCCCAAAGGTGCTCTACTGGGTTGAGATCTGTGACTGTTGGGGCCATTTTAGTACAGTAAACTCATTGTCATGTTCAAGAAACCAATTTAGAATGATTTGAGCTATGTGACATGGTGCATTATCCTGCTTAAAGTAGCCACAGGGGATGATTAGATGGTGGCCATAAAGATATGGACATGGTCAGAAACAATGCTCAGGTAGGATGTGGTATTTAAACGATGCCTAATTGGCACTAAGGAGCCTAAAGTGTGCCAAGAAAGCATCCCCCATACCATTACACCACCACCACCAGCCTGCACAGTGGTAACAGGGCATGAAGGATCCATGTTCTCATTCTGTTTACGACAAATTCTGACTCTACCATCTGAATGTCTCAACAGAAATTGACACTTATCAGACCAGGCAACATTTTTTGTTGCCTGTCAACTGTCCAATTTCGGTGAGCTCTTGCAAATTGTAGCCTCTTTCACCTATTTGTAGTGAAGATGAGTGGTACCCGGTGGGTGAGTGTTGGGTAAGTGTGTGTGTGTGTGTGTGTGTGTGTGTGTGTGTGTGTGTGTGTGTGTATATATATATATATATAGTAGGGGATTGCCTACTCGGGCTATGCCATCAGTGATGAAGGTGCTCGCACTGAAGTATCACCCAGGGCGTTGTGCGAGATGGAAAGGCCTTGCAGGAACCCTGAAAATGACTGGCTAAGTGGGCTCCGGCAAAGACTGCCATGGTGTCTTCTGGCTACAACTCGGCACGTCACGACATTGGCGAAGACAGCACCGCAGCAGAGCAGTCACAAGCCATTTTGGAGGGCGTTAGTGCTCCCACTTTGGGAGCACTTCCGGCCAGCTTGCTGCGCCAGCAGTCACCAGCCTGCACGTCTCAGGTTCTGCTTTTTCAGAAGCCTTTTCCACTATAATCCATTCATTGTGATGGTATGTCACAGATGCCAAGTTCTGCGGCGATGGGCAAGTGGCGACGGGTGCAGGTGGAGGATACCTCTGGGCAGTCCCTCAAGGATTCCGCGATGTCACGATCACAACTATTAACGCAACTTCAACAAATCCATGTGAATTCAGTGCGCCTTGCAATTTTGAAAAATTACCGCAGCTTTTCTGCAACTTTGACCAATCATCACGCCATGGTCTCTTGCAAAGCGTCGTCATACGTCAGCAAACTCACTTGTTTTGTTCAGAAGTCGCAGCAGATGTGGACGTCTCACATTTAGGCTACCTACAAAAATAACAGAAAAGGCCAATGTTGCCAACTTAGCGTCTTTGTCTCCCATTTTTAGCGACATTGCAGACCCCTTTGGTGACATAAAAAAGCGACTAGAGACAAATCTAGGGGCTTTTTGGACAAACCTCAGTAACCAAATGTTGCCAGTACAATCCTGCGTGCGCGAGGTTTGCTTTCTCCCTGCCGTCACACCTCTCTCTGCGTCCCTGTTCAGTGAACGGCTAAGAGGAGCAGCACAGCTGCTGACAGACGCGAATGAGCAGTGTTGTTTCCACGGACTTATCACTTATCTGCTTCTCTTTTGTTTTATATTTAAAGAACTGAGTTTGACCATTTTATTTTTTCTTTCTTTTCTTGTGTTTATCACTTGTAATAGGCTACTCACTATCACAGTGCATTAGTTCACCCAGTTCCCGAACTCTCTCAATTCAGAAAAATTTACACATAAAATAGCTAGCCTACTCGTTCTATTGTCTGACAAAAAAAAAATAAAAAATAAGGAAAATGAGAACAGCTTTATTGTATATGCGGCTATATTATATTATATTAGCTATATTAAAATACATTATCAAACTTTTGATTTTTCCACCATTTAATTTTAGTGGCTATTCCTAAAACTGTATTTTGCACTTTATTAGTATTGGCATCTTTCAACATAAATGCTGTCAACTTTTTTGCAGGTGCAGATCTTGTTTTTAAAAAACAACGCAACTTTTATCGCAACTTTTTAGAGAAGCGGCCGCAACATCAGGCATTTTAGGCCACAACAATCACAAAAAAGGCCCGCGAAATCCTGGACGGACTGACTGGGAGCACATAGTCACAAACCTGCATGTAGGCAGCCTGGGTGTGATGGTCACTTGATGCTGACCTGGATCGAGCTCAATGCCATACTTCCATACACTCCTTTGAGCTCAGCCGCATCACTAATGCAGTAGATAAACGAAGACGCAGAAAGCGCAATGCCTTAACATCTATAACAACATCTAGCCAGTTTGTGTGCGACACCTGTGTCCGGCCATGTGCTTCAAGGATCGGCCTCAATTCACATCGCAGGACGCACCAACAACATCTGTGGCGAGATCTGTCGTGTCGACAGCTCAGACCATGTAAGCTTATATAAGCTATATAAGATATATAAGCTTTATACACAAGATAAATATAATCACTTTCAAAGAAATGGCTAGTGGTTCACTAACCATCTACACGTTTGCAACTTGTCGTTAGTTGCTTACACACAGCAATTACTGTAAAATTACCAGAATGACTTAACTGGCATGTTAATGATGTTCACACAAACAATGGTGTTCTGGCTTTTAACCGCTAAGAGACACATGACATGAGCACCAACATACCGGTAAACACACCGGAAGATGACCTTCAGGCATTTCTCTGTGTATGTGGGCGACTTCAAGCGTTAGCAGACTGTTTGTGAATATAAGCTGCAGAAGCTATGACAGTCCCACATCATTCTCTCTGCTTCCAGTCAAATGTTTGCTTCAGCCCACTTTGAAGGATTAAATTTTTATAGTGGTGAGTGGCGTAGCCCCTGAAGATATTCCCTTCGTCTCATCAGTCTCGGAACCATGGGAGGGGCCTACTAAACAGACCGCAGCGGTTTGGATTCTGTGTTTTCTGGTCGGACGTCCATCCCCCCACCACAGTCACAGCTGCCCTCTCCTCGCACTGAAGAAAGAGAAGAATGAGGCAGGAAACGAGCAAGCTATGTCAGTACTCAAGTGACACTGACCCATGCCACACTCATTAGTCTTCCTGCTCGGTTTACTTTGGAAGGGTAATTATACTGCCGAGGCATGGCCGAGCTCTTGCAGTGTTGTTTTCTGTTTGCTTTTTTTTTTTTTTTTGCATGTCCTGAATCTTCTTGTATGGCCAGATAATTAATAGGGGGTCGACAGAAGAACCTGTGGTTGTCATGTTAATTGATTGGATTCAGCTTGTTGAAGCAACTTCTCTCTGTTTCACACACAGTAGATGTTATCCCAATAAGGGGAAACTCATCTTCTGTCTGATGACTCAGTATAGTTCCTGAACCCACCTATCTGCAGTTATTTGTCGATGCCGTGACCCAGTTTACATAAGTTGCTTTTTATCACAAGTTGTTTGTTTATACTGTTTTGAAGTATACTAGAAGCATTTCTAGTGCATTCTTTAATCATAGCCAGCTGTACATCAAATCAGCTGCATCAGATTTGTTATTGAAGGCTTTAGTTTTGAGCAGCATTGGCTTCCTGTTAGATGCAATGAGTCACTCAGCGCAGTGGCAATGCAGTTTTCTCTTACAGGAATCTAGTCTATGGCTACAAATCGGTTTACATCACCTTTGATGTGCAAAAGTTGACACTTTGCCCAAAGGTATAAGGCTCGCTGTCAGATTCAAGGGATATACTGTGTAGCTATTGGTCAGTACAGAGTATAATGCTTAAAAAGTCCCTTGGGCACGCTTTAAATGACTTTCACGATCTGTCACATATAGGCACAAAGCCAGACCTTCATTAGCTCACAGCAGTGCAGCCAGATTGAGAAAAGGGATTTAGGCCCGCTGTTCATTTTAGATCCAGTCTACTGAATGTTAAAGAAGTAAAAGAGTTCTTTCTGGCTGATAGAATAAAGGAGCCAAGCGCATTAGTTTGGTTAGCGGTTGCCACACTGTGTGCTTGTTTTTCATTGTGAGGAAACTCAAAAGGCTTTTTACAATCTCTTTAGCCTTTTGTAGATCAAAATCTTATCACAGACCATATTATTTCAAAGTAATGGTATATTTTACTATATAGTTGTTGTTTTTTGCTGGCAATTTGACAAGAAATATTTAATAAGCTTAAGCAAATGCATATTTGTACACAGTTTAGTGAATTAAAAAGTTCAAAAATAATATGTGTTGATTAGAGCCAGACCAATATATCAGCAGGCTGATATTATCTGCCAATATTAGGCATTTGTTGTTACAAATTCATAAAATGTAACGATAGTTACAATAGAAGGATGATTCTGCGTTAATTTACGTTAAACTGGACACGCGTTAAAGAGCAACATGCAAGTTGAATTTATTTCTGAATTAATACATTAAATTGTCTGCAGAGGTCTTTAAAAAAAAAACATATGTAAAAATTTCTAATGAAATCTCATTTGATGTATGGATTTTGGTTAAAAGTGTGCTAGGCTCTGGAATACGCCTTTCCCGCAAGCAACGCGTCATATGGCGTAGCCCGAGGAAAACAAATGAGCTTGCGGTCCGCTTCTCATTGCTGGGTGTTGATGTAGTAAGAGCAGTAGTGAGAGACAGAAAGTTTTAGATCGAGTTTTCGAGAAGCCATAATGGTAAATTATTGTGTTTGTGCTTGTTGCACGAATTCCAGCCTGTCAGGACATCATATCCATCATTTTCCTTCTAGGAAAAACAAGGCTTTTGGTTTTGGGTGCGTTATGTGCAGGTGAATAGAGCAGACTTCACTGCCGCGTCTTTTACCACACACACTCGGTCGTTTGTGGCGCACATTTCACTCGGTTTAAATGGTATCACTAACTGCATTTGAAAAACATTATTTATTTGTTGTTATGGCATGGCCATTAGTCAATGTAGATAGTGCTAACCAGCTTGGATGGACTGCATAATCACCGTCAGCGTAGAATATGAGAAGACAAAATGTTGCTGGCTTAAATTAAGACAATCTAAATGGATGTTTAATCAAGAACAAAGTCGAATGTATGTTTGCTTAAGCAGATTTATTACAAAACACCAAGGTACTAGCCATACAGTAGATGAACCAGCGTTAGCCACGGTGCTAACTTACATGAACTCACTTGCCCTATTCGCCACTGGTTTTCTCGACACCACAACTCTAACGTTACTTCTCTCCTCTGCCCATTGTTCGTCCCCCGATCTTCCCCTGACTTCTATCTCGCCTAGAAGGCTCATAATTATATGCCTGTGGGTCATCATAGGCATATTCGTCAACATCGCAGAACGTCGGTTTCGTCGTTCGCATCCATTGTAACCTGAGCCTGAACTTGAACAGACTCCCTCGGCGATCGTCACTTCCGGTTAGTGCGTCGTAGACGCGGAGTTATTTTATCACAATTTTTCTCAAAATATCGTTAATGGCTAAATATATATTACTCCAGTTCAGAAAATCTAGTTGTTTTATCGTCAACATACACTATGCTATATAGGGGTGTCCAACCTGCGTGTTGCTCTTTAACATTGACAGCACTTGTTCTCAAGAATCTCATTATTTGAATGTGTGAACATATCCCCTCTCTATGAAAGAAAACTTTATATCTTATCCATCTTCTGTGCAGTGCCACTGTCAGCACGCCATGGTAAGCGCACATGAGAGCATGATCTCTCCGCTGGAACCATCTTTCAGCACATCGTTTTGTCTTCTCAAAATCCGAGTTACACATCGTAACAACATGACACTGTATCATATGATACTCATTAGTTTCTTCATATTGCGTTTGTACAGAATAACACAAAATTAGTAAAAGAACAAATATTGCAGTACGAAATATCTATATATAATTATTTATTATTTATAAAAATGAATTATTTATGTGGCGAAATGCTGTGTAATTAAGTGGTATGACTGACTGTAACGTATCCCCTAAATGTCCGTCTAGTTTGAACTTGTCACATGCTAGAAACTACTGTCCTTGTGGAAGCTTTGCTTTTAAAGACCTAATAAAATATTTCAACTCAAGTTAATATGTCATGTGTAGTGGCAAGTAGGCGTGTAATGTCCTGATCACTCTGTCGGGTTTATTCTGCGATAACACCTGGCTGGATATGCATTATCCCATACTTGTCTTTTTTTAATGTGAACTTGATGGATTACAAACCAAAAGATCAGCTTATTTATAACAGATGAATGATATAGCTGGCATCTGTGCAAAAACAGCTTCACATTATGTAAGACATCAACTGAAGTGCACACATCAGTTGAATTTTGTATTAATGAGGCAAGTTATGTTGTTTAGAAACTGTAAACAACTAAACTCATATTTACAATGTCAATGACAAGTTCTACCTCCTCTTGTCTTGTTTGTGACACGTCTCATGCTGTATTACTCCATGTTTTTTGTCACTTTCATGTGTTAATTTATATTAATTTCTGCAAAACTATCTTAACACGTCACTGCATTCAAACTGTTTGCACGAGTTACTGTGGTGCTGGGTCCCAGAATCATCTCAGAAACAGCACAGAGGGTTGAATTTCGACACTGAGTGAAATGAAAATGCACTAAAAACCTATTTATCAGTACTTTTTTAAGGCTTTTATGAAACGTGCTATTATAATTAGCATAATTATATAAATATGATCATCTTCATCATGTAAATTAGATTTCATAACCATCAAGTTTGTAATAATTCTCAATGGACAACTTTTGGAAACCATTTGGCCATTTTTAAGCCAAAGGAAATAATGCAAAATCTAAAAAAGATCCCTCATTTCCTATATGAAGTCGCATATCTGTTTTGCAGCAGAAACGCTGCCAGTGTGAAAGTGTTATTCCCTTCAGATACAGTGTGTGTGAAACAGACCTAAAATAAAATAATGCTGAAAAAGAAACTGTTCTGTAAAGTCTTTCTGGGACAATAGAGGCTGTGTTGAAGAGTTTTAGAGTGTCAGGTAATGTGGTTGATTGGTCTTTGGATCTTTGCATTTTTGACACTGCTAACTTTGCAAATAAAACCTATTCGCTTTCGCTCTGAATGTTCCTGATGCAACACTTGTTTCTTTCTTGCTAATTCTCTGTGACTTGAAATAAAGCACCCCACTCAGGAAGACTAAAAACTTGTCAACGCTGGTCTTGTAACATAATGGCTAGGACGCCTGAGTGCCATCACGATGTGACTAGCCAACATGAGGGGAAGGCTTAGGCAGTGTTACATTAAACAAAGTTTGTGTTAGCCTGATAGGCTTTCTGTGCCATATTCTATTTTTACAAGATTTTTGTCATTGCTAATTATTCTAAATGTTCCTCATTGTTGCTACCGAGGAACAGAAAACGAAGAATTGATGTCAGCTGCTACAGTTTCTTTATTTTTGTCACAACAGGCTCCAGGGCCCAGGGCAGACTTTTGTCCATTGGCTTTACCTTTCAAATTGAGGAATCTTGTCTGATTCAGGTCATTGCACATTTGGCTCTTAAACTAAAAGAGTAGCTCACTCTAATTGGGCCCAGCTTGAAAAATGTGAAATGTAGCAGAACTTCTTGCATGACTTTACAGGTTTGTGTCATAAAACTTGGTTGTTCTTTTTCAATAGTCTACAATAAGACAGAAATAGGTTTTATGGTCTGAAGCTGATGGCCACATGAAATCTTGTCCCCTTGATTTAATTAATCTATTGCTTTTAAATCACTTGTGGTGTTGATGTACAAAATGAGCTGTGAGTTTTTCACCTTTTGATTTATGCTATCCCATGATATTCGGCCATCCGTTTATCAGGCAGTTTGGCAGGCGTTTTCAATTCTGGTTTTGTAATTAACTCTAATGGTGGAGTCCTGAAATAGATGGGGTTTATAGTCAACGTTAAATAAAATTGCATTACATGGGATGAGGATAAACATATCTCTCTGTGCCCTAAATAGAAATCTGGTTTGTTTGTTTATCTGGCACTGTGCAGTGTGCATGCCTGTGGACTGGTTCCTGGAGAACCCAGAACCAGAGCTGGGGAAATCAATTAAAAACAAGTCGGGCTGTCCCTCGTGCACCACATCTTAATGTGGTGGTTATTTCCTTAGATGGCAATGACATATATTGCATTGAATGGTGTTACTAATAATAAAGTAGATATTAATAAAGCTGGCACACAGAAAACAAAATGTAATACTCTTCCATGATCCATGCCACTTGGTTATTTACATTTATTTACTAATGCATTTGCTGGGTATTTATTTCCCTACAATACTGTTCTCTGACTCTGTTCTCTTCTTTATTTGATCAAATAATCCTTAAAGGAGCTGTATGCAAGAAATGTATTTTTTTCCCTGATATTTCACTTGACATTAAAGTTACATTGTGTAACTCTTTTAGTTTATTCATAGCTAAAAAACACTTAGTTTTTTTCCAAAATGTATGTGCTCATTAATGCATATTTACTTCGTTCAAGTTATAAATTATTATCGTGAGTGTATAATATGCCATTGAAAATACATACGGTAAGGTGTTCTAATGTCGGTCGCCATGTTGCCCCTCCATCTTGAAAGTACATTAGCCAAAGAGGGACATACCCGTTAATTCAAGCTTCACCTTTCGCGTTTACGTTTGAGTTAACACTCATGGGACAAGGTTGAATTGGAAGCCATGTTAATCTTGGACTACATTGGCCACCGTAGGAGTTAAAACAAAATCGGAATTGAGAGGAACACAAACTAATATTCAATGGATGGTCATAATACCTTTTCACCGCTAGATGGGGTAAAATCACAGTGTAGCTTTAAGAAATCATGTTTATTTCAAATACTTATATCACTGACAACAGTAGTTCGGCCAGGACATTGTCATTTAAAAAGTGAAGTCGCAGCCCTTGACTGATGTGGTCAAGATGTGTTTTGTTCTGATGCGTCACCCTCTACCGATCTACCATTCACGGACTCAGTAGTGTTGTAGCGTTTGAGTTGCCAGCTCTTCTCTAGTTACCACACCTGTAGAAACAAACGTGTCGGAATCGGATAAAAAAAAATCCTACCGTTGCCAAACCCCAAAAACTCGATATGAATCCGAAATACTTTGTCACAAAGTCCGAAATAAATAATTATTTGGGTCCCTATGGCAACCTCAGAGTCATAGGGAAAGGTGGGGCTACACCTTAATTTGAAAGTGATTGCAGTACCAGTTTTAGCCACAATGTTGGATACAGCTTCTTTAAAAAAGTATCATGTTTTTTGAATTGAGCAGCACAACTCATCAGCATATTAGGATTTCTGAAGGATCATGTGACTTCGACTGTTTACATGCAGCCAATAACTCATTCAAAACCGGATATTAGCAATAACCCGGTCGCAACGGCCATGTAGACACTGGCAAAAACCTGAAAAATGCTCATATCCCAAATTTTTAAAAAACTGGGATATTATACCTGGGGTACCCCTTTCGAACCCAAATTTTTGGTCATGTAAACGCGTTTCGGCATATCCCAAGGGGTAATCCATCAGCCGGAAGTTGAAGCTGCCTTCCGGGGTCCACCATTGTCAGCGTACCATCACCTGCTGTTAGCATCCCATTGACTCCCATTCATTTTGACATCACTTTGACAGCGAATAACTTTACATCTCAGGCATCCAAAGACTCCATTTATCCATAATTTATTTCTAAAGAAACATCGAACAATGTATAAAAGGCTCCATTACTTTGTATGTTACGTTATGGCCACGTAGAAGCCGTTCTTGTAAAATAGGCTAAAATTTTCGTCATAACCATCTTGACTGTCCATCACACAGTAGAGAATTACCGTATAGACAGGAAGAGAAGCTCGCACAGCCTCGCAGGCAATCTTTTACTGTCTAAAGTCAGCCCATGGCATAAATAGAAGCAAAATGACAAAATAACTAATCAGAATACTTACCAAAAGTTGCTCCATGTCGCGTTTCGCCGTCTCTGTGCACGATTAAAATTTCTCTTGGCACAGCTACTACAAGTCAGTCAGTTTGCTCACGTGACATCTGCGTCGTCAAGCTCAGTTTGAGCCTGCGCAGAACGCTTGGCTATCAGGAAGTGAGTGCCCATGTTGAGCTTCAACTCTCTCCGTTGAAGGCGTCGACAATCAACGGCGCTGTGTCCATTTCTTTTACTGTCTATGGCATATCCCCATAGTGATTTGTGTTCTGCGCATGTTCTATTCGCAAGGAATCTTGGTCTTTTGAGTAGAGAAATCTCAAGCATACAAAAATCCATGTTGGAAGTAAACATGGCGAGACGTAGGACAGCATACTTTTGGAGCGAGCTCAGTAATGTTACCAGCATCTAAAGCGCAAACAAAGGCGATTGCTGTCTGCCCTGAACTATCCATTATCCGTGTGCTGCTGTTGTTGTTGTCTTTGGATACAGGAAGAAGAATCAGAAATGACGCATTTTGCGTCTTAAGGTTGTTCGTACGTGCTAGACGCTAACTCGCGCGTCACTGTTTACATTGGGATACTGCAATTCCATATACAGGAGAAACTCTCTCTGCTCACGCATGTAAATGGGTTATCCCTAATGTTTCAGAAACCCAAATAGTGACCTTAACCCAACCATAACCCGGAAATTGGCTGCATGTAAATGTAGTCAATGAAAACTGGAGTAATGACTGAATTGCTTTGCCATCACAGGAATAAGTCACAATTTAAAATCTATTAGAATGGAAAAGACCACTCTTAAATTGTAGTAATATTCCATAATCTCTGACCAAATAATTACAGCTTTGTTGAGAATGAAAACATTGAAAAATCTTACCAACCCCAAACTTTTGCATGTTCATGTACAGTAAATTAGCACATTTGTATACATTTAAATTAAACTACGGTTGCAGATTTGTAATTTTACAATACATGTGAATGCAGGTTATCCAGTAAGAAATTAGATTTTTAAAAAATCAATTTTATAAGCCTCATTTAAATTCTTTCCTCCCCTCATATGGCAAGCAAATATCTGTCTGATATAGAATAATTATAGAAATTATGGAAAATTGCACACATATATTCAATAACAAAAGTGCATCTGTGGCAGACCTTCTTATCGTGTTTATATCCGTGTGTTGTCTTTAGGGAGATGGAAGTTGTGATTTGTTCATTCTGTTCTGGTGGGAGCATCCACTGTGTGGGTGGATTTGTTGTAATTTAACAAGGATTAACCTTTTTTTTCCATCCCCTACTGAAGAGAAATCTGCCAACCTTAGCCCAGCTGTTACAACACACTATGCTAAGAGGATTTGGAGAAATGTGAAGTTCTCGCCCTCACAGAGTAGGGAATGATTGCAGTGTAAGACATTTTGAATTTAGATTTCTGCTAACGGTTATCTTGTTAGCATGTCATCAACTCTGATATTTAACTTTGATAGTTGCACACTGTATAATGTGGTTGACGAATTAAGGCTTCAGCACATTTTTATCTTCACACCACAATGGTGTTTCTTTTGCAAGACTTTTTCAAATAATTTCAAACATAATCAGTTTGTTTCATTCTGTGTACAAATGTTGACATAAGAGATGAACAACACATTTGCTTTCATCAGTGCTGTTGATACAATGGTACTCTGAGTTTGTTTTTGGCTAATGTAATTGTGATGTCTGAAGTGGCCCATTCTACCAGTATGGTGTTATGGACTATTGTCTTTGATTCATTTCGGAGAACTGCTAAATTGTAATCCATATCCAGACTAATTGCCCACATCCTTTATGGTCTTAATGGCTTGTGTGACCTTATTGTTTCCTCTGTCTGAAAGGCATTGTCTGCTGGAGTCTCCACAGATGCTTTCAAGTGTGACCTCTGAGTGATTATATGTGGTGCATGTCCACTCACTGATATATTTGTTTTATCTGCTTAAGTTTTTGAAGCAATAAAAGTAGCGGACTAGTGGAAACGGAGATTGGAAGGTAGTCAGACGGTAATCATATGTTACTGTCGATCTTCATTAGTGCCGCATTTCTCTGTGAGAAATGGCAAGAGAGAATAAATGTGTTCTCCAAGAAATAGCGGCCCTCAAATTACCCAGCTGGTTTCCGGATCTGGACCACTCAGACGGAAAGAGCTGAAAATGGATCCTTGTTCATGCTCTTCTCTGAGGAATTGATATTTTTGTGGAGCATGTATTGTGACAAACTTCTCAAGGATTTATTTTTATTTATTTTATTAGATCAACAGTATTCGGTAACGTTTCCTTTTACAGTTCTGGTTTGTGGAAGTTTGTTTACTTTAGTTTTGTTCCTAGGGTCATATTAGCATTATGATTCAATTTGCCCTCCACCGTCTACCACAGAATGAGTCAAAAGTTCGCACTGCTGTTGTTGAATAGGTCTTTGGGAAATACTGCCAGTAAAACACTGAATGTACTGTTTGTTTTGGTCTTTTGTTAGAATTTCTTTGCCACTGGTAATTGGCAGATGTGCAAAGCTTCACCTTCAGTGATGAATATTTGAAATGACAAACATTCCTATTCACAAAGGTGCCACAGAGTCCTCTCAGGGCCCAGAGATTCAGTGAATTAATCAATATTCTTCTGTCGTTTGTCATTTGTAGGTGTGGTTGGGAGAATTTGTGATATGTCTCCTCAAATGTTGCTGGGTTGCGGTGCAAGCACTAATTCATGAAAAACATTATTATACATCAGAAGCAAGTAACCATGTTGCTGCAGTGTAGCCACACCCTTCATAAGACTTTTGTTGAAGTGTGACCTCTCTATCACTTCATCCTCTCAGTCTGTTCCTGTTGGAGCTGAAGATGTGGTCTTGAGGTTTAGTGTCCTACTTTAGCGTTCTTCTTCATTTATTTCCTGGATATCAGAGCAGCAGCTTTGCGAAATCACTGTTCCCTTTGATATTTCCCAATCATACTTCTAGGTAGAACACCACCAAGCTCAAGCTCTCTTTGCTTCATTTCTACTACAAACCACTAATGGCTCCACTTTTGTTCTTCGGATGGAAAGTCGATTTTTAGAATCTCGCGATTTTCAATTAAGATTCTCGAAATCACTTTTTAATTTAAAACAAATTCTCAGATTTTGAATTAAATTTTCATGTGATATTTTAAAACTGCATGGTAAAAGAATAGTCTTTCATTTCTGGATAATGGTCTTGAAAAGGAAGTCAAAAATTAGTTCTAACCTTATTAAATCTACTGTCATCTTTTACACTAGAAATTGTAACATTTTAATACATATAATTTATCAAAATAAACCAGTCTCAACAAAAGCCATCTTTGAACAACAGATGTGGCAGATTAGCTTGCTACATCTGATTTTGTATTGTTATTACTAGTGATGTCCAACGATTAAAATATGTGCGTGTGTGTGTCTTGCTCTGGCCATCATCAAGTGGTGTTTCAACTGGATCGTGCTGTGATGATTGGCTCAGTTCACAACGACAAAACACAGATCACTTTGGTCTTGTCGATGGGACAATTTGGCAACTTTTAAAAGTAAACTCTCCATTCAGAATCTTTGGGCATCCATTTTGGCGTCTTGTGCTCTCATCCACTAAAACGGAATGTTACTGCCCAGTTTGGTCGGTCCAAGCCGCAAGAGCATGTGTACGGCACAAATCGTCCTCGCTACTGCGCTCTGCAACCCATTCATTTCAATGGCTTGCGCCTGGCCAAGGCACGTTCTGTTGTCCTTCGACCAAAGCGCAAGCTGATCTCACATGAGACCGTAAACAAAGACATCTTTTCGGCTGTGCAGCCGGCTTCTAGCTGGACAATGACGCCGGACGACCTTTGTAGTTTTTGACGTCGTCATCTGACTGCAATGCCGGCTCGCAAGCCGAAACGCCGTTGCAAAAGCATGTGAATAAACTAAAGTTTGCTAAACAAAAAGACAGTCAATCGCCGCGAATTAAAAGAAATAAATAACGGCGTTAATTGGTTTGCGTTAAAGCCTTTGATATTCATGCCATCATCGGTATCGCCCTATATATTATCATTTTTAACGTTAGCAGCATTGGCCCATAAGACAATTTTTCGCATATTTATAACCGAATAAAACATTTATTTCCTCCTTCAGCTGAGATACTTCACATGTGCATTGTTTGCCATGATGTTTTTAAATTGTTTGAAAATATGATTGGAATCCCTTCGAAAAAGGAAAATATAGTTACAGCAACATAGGAAGCATGTCTGTCATATACATCAAACAATAATGAGAACATTATAATTTTGTGCTTGGGACATAGCTTGAAATGATGAGACTTTTGTTTTTGTAATCAGGCTCTAAAAGTATATAAATATTTGGATTTAGATTTATCGGCCAATATATCGGTTATCTGTAAATTAAACTTTTGCTGAATCCCGTAGTAAGGACGGCAAACACATCTTTTCGAATATAACAAATGCCTTGATTGCAGTTACCTCTTTTTCTTTTAAAATCAATATGCTGTCGATTTATTTTACAACAGACGCGACAGTGGAATCTGTACATCTCAATTCTCCGGCTGCAGTCATCTTTGAGGGAACCAGTTCGAACCCAAGCGCTCTTCTGATAACGCTGATGATTGCGCAACTGCAGATCATTTGTCCATCATCGTATAAAGCTCCGCCCTGCCAATTTGATTGGCCTGACGATTTCTGAATTGATCATACTGTAATTACTCCTCAATGGATCGAGTTCAGACCGAATATTCCAACCAAAAAATGTTGTGGGTGGGGTTCAGGCTGGCATTCAGGCTAATAGGCTACTTTTGTATGTTTTTTGCGAAGTGTGATTCAAATGCAAGTTCTTGTTGTTTTTTTTTTTGTTGTTTTTTTTATCACACCAACAAAAATCCTAATTAAGAAAGTATGCTTACACTGGTCCAATTTCATCTGAAATGCATCTCAGACCACCTCCTGAAGTGGTTTACGTGATTGGATTTAAATCTGGTCATCAAAGCGTTTCAGAGGACATCTACATCTGGGCTTTTCATGATCTGATTGCAATGAAGTGACCAGGTGTAAACAGGCCCTTAAATTGAACCTAGACAGTATTTCCATCACACATTTAGGAAAAAAAAAACATCATGAAGAACAGCGCCCCCATCAGGCTGCAGGACTCTGAACCACATGGGTGAGACTTGGAGATAAGGATGAAGGCATATCATAAATAGCTAACTATTCTTAATGCCATCGATTAAAGAACTGCTCTGTTTTTCATTGAAAATGACTAATAACAGCTTTTTAAAAATACCTGACAACATCGAAAAGGATATAAGAGCAGTACTTTTCTTATCAGTGTTCACTGTTTTTTCTTTCATTGTGTGTCTAAATGAGCTCTGGGCTTCGGTACCTCTTTGACCATACACAACCTTTATCACAATGAGAAGTTCTCAGCGTGGGCCTGTATCTTATCAGCTGTATCATTGTTGAAGAAATTAAACCTTCATGCTTGTCATGTCAATTTATCAAGGTGTAATTTCTTTTTGCTATGGAGGATTGTGATCAACAGACAATGTGGTACCTCGTTGCCGGTGTGTAAAGGGATAAGCCCCAGTGCTAACGCTGAGATTAGAATCTTCCGTATGTATGGAGTCAGTGCTCAGGATTTGTGGCACGCCACCTTTGCTTCTGCTGGAGATCGCTTCTGCATATTGCTTCAAATTAAATTGATCTAAAATATTCAGATGAAGATTTCACACAGGTATTTAACAGTGTGAAGAGAGAATTTAAGTTGTGTAATACTTCTGCTTGAATATTGATTGGCACTCAAATCTGCTTTAACAGAGCATTGCTTATGTCAAATCATACCGAAACAGATGAGGCATACATTTATTTGAAACATTTCCACCCTAATCTTCTTCGTCTTCATCTTCATCGTCCTCTTCTTCATTCTTCACATTCAGTTATTGCACTTCAAAATGTAACTGAAAGCAGTGATTTTACTGTAATATATTGGTTAGGCTGCATAACTCGATAACCTTCTTCAATATATATATATATATATATATATATATATATATACTGTATATATATATATATATATATATATATCTGTATATATATACTATATATATATATATATATATATATATATATATATATATATATATATATATGCTGTATATATATATATGTATATATATACTGTGTATATATATATATGTATATATATATATATATATATATATATATATATATATATATATATATATATATATATATATATATATATACAGTATATATATATATATATATATATATATATATATATATATATATATATATATATATATATATATATATATATATATATATATATATATATATACTGTATATATATACTGTATATATATATATATACATATATATATATATGTATCTGTATATATATACTGTATATATATATATATATATATATATATATATATATATATATATATATATATATATATACGTGTATATATATACACATATGTATATATAAATATATACTGTATATATATAATAAATACATAATAAATATATTTCTAGGGATTTTTCCTGTTTCCGATTTCTCTACAGTATAATGTGAGACACACAAAGCTGCACTCTTGCGAAGACTCCCATTACAACTCTGCTGCAATGAATCTCTTATCGACATAGTGTTTATACGTTTTTTGGTTTCATTGTAAAGATTTCGCAAACATGTAGAAACTCCAGCTGAATAAAAACTTGGTGTTGACTAACTTAAAGGGATATTCACTGAAAAATGAAAATTTGATGTTAATGTACTATTTTTATTTGGTAGACAGTGAAGAAGATGTTTTAGCTGAAACTGTGGTTCTTGGCGATTTCATGTAATGCCAGTCAGTGGCTACGGCTATTTGGGGAATCCAAAAAACTTATGACAATTATAAAAACGATATATTGATGTTTTATGAGGAAGCGATCGGCCTGTGAAACTGAACATTATTAGCAACATTATTACCTGTAGCTAATCCACAGCATCTGTAAGCGGTCCAGAGCTTGTTCTAGGCAGTCTAGAGTGTGAGCCTCCTATCGCATAATGTCTAATTAAAGTAGACTATTGAAATTGTCTTATTAAAACTAACATTATTCTTTGGTTGCCTCGAAAGCACTGATATTTTCTTCAACTAATACTCCATCAATTCCAACACATTCTCATCCCAAAGCATCATATACTGACGCTTTTGCCAATGCGTATACATTCAACGTACACACACACACACACACACACACACTTGTGGTTATGGGTAGGGTTAGGTCTGGTGTAGTGTTAGGGTTAGACCACTAGAAGGCACCTTCTGCCCATATATCTGTGTCTCATATTTTGGCGCTAAAGGGTGCCATGTGCGTTGGATGTACGCATTGGCAAAGCGTCAGATGTCGCCCGGGGATGAGAACGGTCTGTCAATTCTTAAAGCTACACTGTGTGATTTTTACCCCATCTAGCGGTGAAAAGGTATATGACCATCCAGTGATTATTAGTTTCTGTTCCTTTCAATTCCGATTTTTTAACTCCTACGGTGGCCAGTGACTCTAGTCCAAGATTAACATGGCACTTCCAGCTCTTGACCTCGCTCCATGAGTGTTAACTCAAACGTAAACGCGAAAGCCGCAATATTGAATTAACGGGTATGTCCCTCTTGGCTAATGTACTTTCAAGATGGCAGGGGCAACATGGCGACGACCGACATTAGAACCCCTTACCGCATGTTATTTTCAATGGCATTGTGCACTCAGAGAATACTTTATCACTCGAAGTCGAAGTAAATATACATTAATGAGCACATATATTTTTGAAAGAACTAAGTGTTTTAGACACTCCCCTTGGTACCATGTACAGTTCAGAGCTCTTTATCTGAAAGACTTAATTGGTTTTGTATGTTGCATGTGGTCTCTTCCAGTGTTGCATAAGTAACTTCTCAGATGCGTCAGAAGTGTAATCTCACTCTTCCCTACCTGTTTTGTTTCATCATTTTCTATCCAGTTGATTTGTCAATTCCCTATAGACTCATTGTCTCTCTGTTGTGCTTTATTGCATGTGAAGCTGTTGGAAGCGATCATATGACATACATCTGGTAGAGCTCATCTGTGTCTCTCTGACATGCGGCGCTGGTCATAGTGTTCCTAGAAGGATCTGTGGCGCAGTGTAAAGCTGATTAGGCGCAAACAAAAGATTTATTAGTTGTAGTTATTGAAATTAAAATGAATAGTGGGGATATTTGAATAAATTAACCTTCATTGCTTCCCGAGAGGCTGGAGGACACTATGGAAGAGGGAAGGAATTGTTTTTCCTTGGAGACTAAGTTGATTGCATTATTGTTGCATATTGGGTATGTTGTCATTTAACCCTGCACAAGAAGCAGCAGCTGGTGGCACAGTATGACGTGTGCAAATTAAGTGAGTTAATAAGAAATGCACTAGGGAAGGGGTTCTCAGTAGGGTCTGTGACCTATAGACAGAGATCCGCAAAATAATGTAGAGAAAACTTGTTGTGACATATGTCATAGTGACAACACACATCCAAATTGTCCACCCAGAACACCACTGCAGAACTCAGTCTGCACCGAACTGGAACATTTTCACTGGATCTCTGCACTGTGTAGTGGTCGCGTAATTGAAACGGTCATTGAGTAAATGCATTCTCTCTGAGCTCACGCCTGTGGTGTGTTTTGAGCCGAGCTGATAAATATTCAGTGTGGTGCATGGTGCAAACGATTTCCTTTGTTCTTTGACAGCATTTGCCTGTTTAATGTTTCTAATACACAACAGAAATGGCAGTGCTTATCAGTTAGGAAATTGGTACTGGCAGCAGTGCGATAGACTGCAATGCATGCAACATTATATCAAACACTTATTGAACTTTCGTGATAATTTTAGCGAGGAACATTACATTGTGATAATTATGGATATCGTTTTATTGATCAGCCCTTAAAACAAACAAAAGCACAGACTTCTTATGTGTGATTTGTTCACTGTATATTATCCGCTGGCTCAGTGCTCATCAGAATGCAGGTCAGAGTATAATCGCAGTTCCTCTTTGTCTCCTTTAAGAGGAAGATGAGAGAATTGGTTCAGTGGGATGGGGGAGGATGGCATGGTCAGGATTCTTTACGTTCCCTGGACCCGTGCAGTTGCTTGTCTGTCTGCCCGCAGGGAGTCTTGCAGATTTGCTGCCTCATCTAGCTCTTGCCGCCCACACTGGCTCGCGTTCACTTTCGTAATCCTGACCCACTGTGTCAAGCTCACCTTAACTCCCCATGGATCATCAGACTTCAGGAGCTCCAGATGATCAAGACATCGAGAGCAGACTCTCGTCTCAGAGACTCCTTACCTTGCTGGATTGTAAAATGAACCTTTACATGTGATTTTACTGTAAAAGTGAGCTCATGAAGTGGTAAAAATCTAATATATATGATATATACTATATATACATATATATATATATATATATATATATATATATATATATATATATATATATATATATTATTCTTATATAGACGCTTTCAGCAGTGACAACATAACACACATGTACTTGCGCATGTGCATAAAACTGGCCCAAACTTAACTTCCGGCAAACTTGCGCAGACAATCCATAACAAGTAAATAACCATAGTAGCTGGTATTTCTTGACAGTCAAAGAAAATAGATGTTACCTGGCCAAAACTGAAATGCTGACACTACCAGACCCGTGAACAAAAATAGAAGACAAGATGTTTTTTTCTTAACCGACGTGTCTGATTTACCAGTGTTAAAAAACTGTGTCGAGGCGGAGCGCGGCGACGAGGCTTTATTATGGTGAACATATTTCCTTATTAGCTTCTTACATGCTTGTGAACCTTTTTTTAAGGCGTGGTCTCCACATGACAGGATGTTGGATGGATACTGTGCAGCGTTATGATACATTCTGCTCCGCTGTTAATGTGTTTGTGTGAGAGAGAGAGAGAGAGAGAGCTTGCGAATATGCGCGTGCACGCAACTCTGCAGTCAAATACAACTTTTCCTTAAATTGTAAAAAACACGGAAATCAATATGTAGCGGTCAGCCTGCTGATAATGAGTTGGGCTGCCACTAATAAATGCATGGAAACACTGTATCCAGATACTCGAATAAACCTAGCTATTTTAATATAGTATCTAATACAGTCAATGCCGCATTACTCCAATAAACAGTATAAACTAGCAAACGGAAGTTAACTTTGGGCCAGCTCATCACATGGCGACGTGTTCGTCAAATGAAACGTCATAGGAATGGAATGAATTTTAACATTTAATTTATATACACATCACCGGCCACTTTATTAGGTACACTGTCCCAACTGCTCGTTAACACTTAATTTCTAAGCAGCCAATCACATGGCGGCAACTCCGTGCATTTAGGCATGTAGACATGGTCAAGACAATCTCCTGCAGTTCAAAACCGACATCAGTATGCGGAAGAAAGGTGATTTGAGTGACTTTGAACAGTGGCATGATTGTTGGTGCCAGAAGGGCTGGTCTGAGTATTTCAGAAACTGCTAATCTACTGGGATTTTCACGCACAACCATCCCTAGGGTTTACAGAGAATAGTCCGAAAAGAAAAAAAACATCCAGTGAGCGGCAGTTCTGTGGGCGGAAATGCCTTGTTGATGCCAGAGGTCAGAGGGAGAATGGCCAGACTGGTTCGAGCTGATAGAAGGGCAACAGTGACTCAAATAACCACCTGTTACAACCAAGGTGGGCAGAAGAGCATCTCTGAATGCACAGTACGTCAAACATTTGAGGCAGATGGGCTACAGCAGCAGAAGACCACACCGGGTGCCACTCCTTTCAGCTAAGAACAGGAAACTGAGGCTACAATTTGCACAAGCTCATCGAAATTGGACAATAGAAGATTGGAAAAACGTTGCCTGGTCTGTTGAGTCTCGATTTCTGCTGCGACATTCGGATGGTAGGGTCAGAATTTGGCGTCTACAACATGAAAGCATGGATCCATCCTGCCTTGTATCAACGGTTCAGG